>JANRGW010027097.1:0-28616 GCA_024733675.1 Psilopsiagon aymara | reverse complement strand
AAGTCCTTGGCCAGACCAAACATCACTAAGCAGTAACTAAAACATTGGTGTTATCAGCGCTGTTCTCAGGCCACAAGTCAAAAACACAGCGCCGCACCAGCTACCAAGAAGGAGAAAAATGACTGCTACTGCTGAACCCATGACAACCTCCTTTAAGTCATTGCCTTTTGTGATCAATATATGCAAGTTTATACCACAAGACCACATCTACAACAAAGTCTATGGACTATAAACTGTACAAAGGGCAGAGGAGGTAGAAATTTCAGATTACAAATAAGATGCGGTAGGAGGAACCCAAAAAAGGAAGGAAGTTGAGAGAATAGTATTTGAAAAAAATTAAGGTATACAAAAACCTCATTTTCCTATTCAAACCAATAATTAACCTCATTACAATATAAGCATTGACACTATGCTTCAAAGACCTATGTTGTTCCTAATTACTGGAATGAAATCTATCACTTCATTAACGATGTTTAACATGTACCAATACCCAACTCATTTCCTAGTTCATTTTTAAATGAAATCATAGGAGCTGCTGTGTTAACAGTCAACAACATCATCTATTACAAGTCTTTTAACATCAATACCATTACACTAATTTTCTAGGATTCAGCTTTGTAATAATATTATAGCTGCTCCTTGCATTGCTTTACTATGAAATTGATGTTGATTGTGGTTTTTATTTTAAAGTGTGAAATTTTTGTCAGTCACATTCCATATGGACAAATATGAATTTTGTCTACTGCTCCGTTCTTTGTCTTTTAGCACTACCAACAAATCTGTAGCCTTTGAATTTTACTTATAATCTGTCCCTTTGTACATAGCAATGTTCCCAATCTCTTTACCTCTTAAAGCAGAGGTTGTTAAGTGATAAAAAACTGCAAATGTGTAGTACTGGTCAGTCTTATGATTTTTCATCAACATATTGATTTTATCTTGTATTTGAAAGTCATTTCATATTTTGGCAAGTAAATCTGGTATCTCAGTAGATCTTAATAGAAAAAGAGATTATTAGCTACTGAATAACTTGCATAAAGTAAAAATATATTTAGCAAAGAATAGTCCTATATGTAGAAATTATAAATTTTTCAGTTTTGATCTTAAGAGGAAAAATGGAGGACATATAAAAAGATTTTGCTTAGAAAAATCAAAGGAGAAGAAATGGGGAAGACACACTATTTCCTAATCTTTCACTTTATTTTTTCACCAGCTGGTAAGTGATATAATCTCTTTCACAGTCAGAGTCTTCACATATTTTTTCTGAATGAGATCATGGTCAGAAGGAAAAGTGAATAAGGGCAGCAAACTTATTAGTTGTCAGATGAGGTGATCACAATAGATCCTTGCCACTTTAAAACTAATGGTACCTGATTTGATGCTTTCAGTTAACATGTCACCATTTGATTCAGGATTCATCCTTTTCATTCACCTTCATCTTTTAAGCAGCTAGCAGCAATACAAAGGACTGACATTTTCCTCAAGTATTCTGCATGCAATATGTTGGTTTATACAAATAAATAAATCAATTGAAAAACAAAAGTGCTTACTAAATACTTTCTAAATATATGCAACAACTAACAGAAAACTTTATTCTCTAGCAGATATAAAGTATTATCTAAGGTATCTGAGACATAATAAATTACGAAAAATAAGAATAAGCAATTACAGTTCCCTGTTTGCTAATCTAAATTAAAATGCTTAGAGGGTGTCTGTAAAGCATCTGCCTCAGGTACAGCAATCTCACCAACTTTGAATCTTCAAACTCCAGAAAACAGAACCTTAAAGACAAATCATTACATCATTCTAAAAGTACTGAGGTTTTAAAATGTGTGTTGGAAACAACTTGCTTGCCCTGCATTTTTTGAGCACTTATTTAGAGCAGGGTAAGATCCCCACACAGACATAGTGGCAAAAGTTTTAATTTAACACTCAATGCAGAAAGCACAGCAAAAATCAAGACTTTCACATAATCATTCGAGTAGCTGAGTATTTCTAAAAAGAGAATGCACCTATCTAAACTCTGGATACCAACATGTAAAGGGCCATGTCTTAGGTAGCTACTTTGCATTTGCTAAATCCTCTGCATACAATCAACAGAAAGAAACAAGCAGTGTGTGTGTGCAAGACATTCAACCTACCATCAGCCCTCAAAATGCACATTTTCTGCTCATTAATATAAAGGAAAATAGTGGCAGCTTAAACATAAATGTGGTGAGAAAAATTAGATGAATTAGATGACTGACAATAATCTGGATTTCTAGTGTTCGGGACAATTTTTTGATGCAGTTACTAGAGAAGATGATGTTCTGGATCTGCTAGTCATAAATAAGCAAGCAGTCTCCACTGATGTAATAGTCAAAGGCAGGCTTGCCTGTAAGGACCATGAGACAGTATAATTTAAAGATACAAAAGGAAGACAGCAGACTTTGGCTTGTTCAGTGAACTGATTCAGAGGAATATCATAGATTGTCCTGAAGGGCAAATGAGCCAGCAACAGGTGTTTGACCTCCAACAACAGCATTTTCAACCACAAGAACAGCCCCTTCTAATGTGGAAGAAAATAAGCAGACATGGCTTGGCTAAATGACGAACTCCTAACCACACTCAAATGCGAGGAAAAAAAATGTTTCCAGACAGTGGAAATGGGAACAGGCTGCTTGGGAAGAACACAGAAACATCACCAAGGCATGAAACAATAGAATGAGGAAAATCAAAACGAAGCAAAAAATTAAACTAATGAGAGACATGAAGGAGAATAAGAGCTTCTAGACACAAATCAGCACAAAAATTAAGACAAAGTTGGTCTGCTGATGAATGAAGGAGTTAATCTAACTTCAGAGAATATGAAAAAGGATGAGATACTCAATGCCTCAGTCATTTCTAGCAGGGCCTGTTCTCATAATTCACAGGTCCCTGGTGATAGCAAAACTTAGGGAAGAGTGGTACATCCCACTGTAGAAAAGAATCAAGTTAAGGTCTACTTAGGTAAACTGATCATACACTAGCCCAGAGATCCAGAACGATTATATCTGGATGTGCTGAGGTATCACTGACTTTGAGACCATTCTATCATCTCTGACAAATTTTTGTGACTGAGAGGTTCCTGATGACTAAAAATAGGCAAAAGTTACACTCTGAGGTAAGAAAGAGGATCAAGACAGGCACAGGCTAGTCCAGCTCATCTCAGTCTTGGGAAGACTATGGAATAGATCATGGAAGCCATCGCCATATATACGAGTAAAGAGATATGACTGAACAAAGCCACTGTTTCTTTGGGAAAATAGAGTTCTGAGCTTCATTCTCAATACAATCTTAGACTTGTTATACAAGTTAGCCAAGCCACTTTTCAGTCGCTCAGTTTCTTTTTCTGTATAAGGAGTATTACATTACTGTCATGGTTTAAGCCGTAAATCATCCACGCAGTTTGCTCACTCACTTCCCCCTCACTCAAAGGGTGGTGGTGGTGGGGAATAGGGAGAAGAATCAAAAGACTGTAACTCCCACGGGTTGAGAAAAGAACAGTCCAGTAACTAAGGTACAACACAAATCAGTGCTGCTACCACCAATAATAATAATGACCCAGGAAAATACAAGGGAAGAGGATACAAACGCTCACCACCCGACGACCGAGCTGTGAACTAAACTCTTCTGGGTTCCTGCCCAAAGTTTTTACCTCCTGGCCATGACGTGCTGTGTTATGGAATACCTGTTTGGTCAGTTTGTATCAGATGCCCTGTCTCTGCTTCCTCCTGGCTTACCCTCCTCCCTGGCAGAGCACGAGACTCAGAAAGTCCTTAGACCAAAACGTTCTTAGCAGCAACTGAAACATTGGTTTTATCAGCACTGTTCCCATGCCGAAAGACAAAAACACAGTGCTGCACCAGCTAGCAAGAAGAAGAAAAATGGCTGCTACTACTGAACCCATGACAATAACCCAGCACTCACTGGTGTTTTAAACTAACCTGATTTGTACCAATATCCAGCTCTTCAAGAAAGGATCTCATAACTCCCTCCAGTGTCATTATCTGAAGGTATATGTCCTTCAGGCACCTTTTTCTCTATCACATTAAATAATGACCTTTATAGAGGAAAGAGTTCTGTAATTCGTGAACTTCAGTTGGTTTAGCACATCTCTTACTGAAATGTCACATTTAAATTAGTATGCACACCATAACAGCAGCCTCAAATCATTAAAAATTTCATATTCAAAATAATTTTAAAGTTAATAGGAGATGATACCCTTGACTCATCCCCTACTGCAGCAGAATGTACATTGGCATTATAAAGACAGATCTATTCAAATTTGTGTGGATCTTTTCAGAACCAAGAGCTTTTCCAAGCAGCTAACATTTTCACTCGGGGTAGTCATTCAAGGTCTGTCACTTGACATTGAAGCACTACAGTCATCCACATGCTTATCCCTTAGGCAGTTGATCAGAGTCATGCTCTGGGTAGTCCTCAGAAAACTTTGGTTCATGTCTACTTTCACCCTGTACAGGTTTAATGTGTGTTTTTACTTTTCTGACCGCTCTTATATTTAGGCTACTGTGAGATGCAATTCTATAATAGCTCAAAAAGAAAACACTCTCCTTTTTTAAAACCAAATGTTTATAGTCAGGTGGTTTAACTTTTGACTGATCCTGACAAAGAAACTGATCCTGATTTGACTGATCCTGAGAAAGAAACAGTACTGTAATCTCAATTAAATATTGATTTATCTTTCCCATGAGTACTATACTTTCCAAGACCTGCTATTGCTTTTCTTCCAAAGCAAAAAAAAATAATAAAAAAGCTAATGATAACAATTAAGTGCCACAACTGTCATTTCTACATCTTTGTTCTCTTTCATGTCAACAGGATTGCAACTGGAAAACAAACATATAGCAACTTTAAAAGAGCTTAAAGGAAAAGATTCATTGCAAAATGAAAATACTGTGTAAAAGTAAATTGAGTGAATTAAAAAATGCTCTGACGAATGAGTTGACCCAGGCCATTCATGACTTATGCTCCGTTTTTTTCACGGGAGCCCAGGCAGTGATGTGAAATGGACATGATATTTTACCCATTACCTTCAGTCCTTGCAATTGCTGGACACAATAAAAGTATATTATGAGAATTGGCAGCTGTCAATTAATTTTGATTTATATTCAATTATTTCAATTTTCATACATATTTAGTTTAATAATTCCCTTAATATGCTTGAAAATTGCATTTCTGTTTTCAACTTTCCTTGAATAAAAACTGAATCTTTTTCTATTGAAGGCTACAACTCCTTATTTCTATTGGAAGAGAAGCACATTTGGCTTTTATGGCATACTTCTCTACTTGCCATAGCAGTAAACACACTTGTTTGGTCACACAGCCAAGAACTTGTACTTCCTTTTTATGACATAGGTAGAAAACTGTGCTAGATTTCTTGTATTTCTAGTATGATATTAGCTTGTCTGTAGGAAATACTAGTTTTTGCAAACATACTGCTTTTCCTAGCAGTCTCCTCACAAGTTTGTATACTACTAGATTATTCTCTTTAGTTTAGCATCATCTGAAATTGATTGAAAAAAGATCAATCATGAAGAGCCAACTACAAAATAAGCTTGGAGTGATTTTGTACTGGGGGGGCTTAAATGTATGTTGCTTTCAGGGTGAAACATTATTAACGATAAGAAAATATACATATGATTAAAGACGCATAAACATATAAATGATAATGTGAGTTTAAAATTTTTAATACTGTAACCATATGATCAGGTCAGGTGTTCTCCCATGACTTCTAATTGCAGGTTTCCCTCCAGGTTGTTGGTTTCTGTTGGTTTTGGGTTTGTTGGGTTTTTTTGGGGGGAAGGGGGTTTTTCTTGTTTTTTTCTTGTTTGGTGTTTTTTTAAGACATATGGAAGTGAAACATTAATGACAGTCTCCAGCAATAACCCTGTGTATAGCCTGTCATCAGTGGGAGCTGGAGATGGGAACATATTCTTTCCATTTTATCTTGGGATTGAAAGAGGAAAAAAAAAACCACAAATTAACCTTATTTGCTAGTTACAAACACATGGAGAATAGATATTTCCTTTGTTTTCCCTGGACCAATTTGTCTAGGAATTTAAAAATCTGAGGGCTTTAATAATAGAGGAAACAGAAAACCACATGGTTATAAAATACAGAAAAATATGCACAAAATCAAACTGAATATAGACAACCAGAAGAAATATTAGTAAAGTGTAAAGCTCTCATAAACATAAGTGAAACATAGGGTACTAAGAAAGTGAGTATGTTGCAGAAAATAGGATTAGTAGGTCAGAGCAAAAAATTCTCTAACAGTGGAAAGAAAGTTTCTCTACAAAAAACCCTAGAGATTTTTTATACCAAAGAGATTCTTTGGATTTAAAATAACTTCACAATTTTTATTTAGCATGCTGAATTGTCAGATCTGATATAATTTCAAGCAAGTCTCACTAACTTACTGGCAACCTGGGAGAAGACCATACCCTCTCTGGCCATGCCCTGGACAGAACCACAACTGCTGTTGAACAAGAGAAGACACATTTTTGCTGTCCATAAAGCAAAGCACAGATCACACACGCCACTAGTTCACAGCTGATATAAATACCTATTTTTCCTTGTTCTTTCTGCTACATAATCATCAAATGTTCACATTCACTTTGGTTTTAACATAAAAAATAGGGTTATTTGGTTTTTTGTTAGGTATTTGTTGTCACTACACATCCGCCTGTACTGTCCAATGTCTCCCTGAAAGAGGGAGATGAGGATCAGAAGTATAAAAATGAACACCTTTATAATATAGAAGCAGAAAACCACAAGGATGGTCAGACGCACTCAGCAGCTATACAAGCAGACACACATTCATATACTCATCACATCACTAAAAAGAGCCTGGCTCCATCCTCTTTGTACCCTCCTTTCAGATATCTATATACCTAAATAAGATCCCTCTGAGCCTTATCTAGCCTAAGCAGTTCCAGCTCTCTCAGCCTTTCCCGATATTAGAGATGCTTCAGTCCCTTGGTCTTCTTAATAGCCCCTTTCTAGACTTTCCCCACTATGTCCGTCTCTTCCCTGTAGTAAGGAGCCCAGAACTGACCACAGTACTTCGCGTAGGAGCTACTCTAATTTTAAAAAAAAAAAAAAAAAACACCAAACTTAATGTTTGTTAGCGTTGGACAGTTGGATGTTTCTAGCCAGTGAGGGAGATGCTGCCCTTTGTGCTGTAATACTTTCCTCCAAGCTCACTGCAAAACCAGTTTTTAGACTCGAGTATCTTACTAAAAAATTAATTTCCCTGAAACATGCTGATCAAGACTTTAAGCAGTCAAAGGGAGCACTACCGCTCACCTGGAAATAGGGTCCTACTGACTAGACAAATAAGTCCACTAGAAAGGAAATAGGAAAAGCAATCTCACCTATCACAACTCAGCATCAATGAACAGTTACAAGACACTTCATAGGTATAACATGGGGGGCCCATACAGATCATTCCCAGCTCAGAGCTCAGCAGCAGGCACTTCCTAAGTACAATTTCACCTACCAGCAGTCCTCTCCACTGCTGTAAGCAGGCCACAATTTCCATCCTGTGCCCATGAATGAGATGCACTTCACTGGTTCACATATTGCCAGGTAGAAATAGTTTTGGTAGCCATAATGCTTATTTAAATGATCACATTGAATCAGGCTGAGTTTTAACTAATTTTACCTCTGAGAATGGAACAGAAATGCACCACAGCACATCTGTTTACCCAAAATCAAACACCCAAAATCAAACAGGTCTAAAGAGGCAATCCACAACAGAACTAAAGCTGCTGCTGTCAGAATTTGTTTATACTGCCTGATCATACTGTCGATGCGTCACTCAGAGTTCAATTCACAATACAAATACATAGGAGACTACCAATAAATTAGTGTAGGTTTAATTCACTCAAGCACATCTGTCATATCATCACATTTATACTGCTCTTATTGCCTTTTTAGACAAGTGTGATATTTTTTATGATTCTATAAATAATTCCTTAAAATATGAGATAGCTAATATATTTGCTGAGTCATTTTAATCACAATTAGGCACTACAAGAGTTAGCCAAAAGCTCAGTAATATCCACAGAGAAAAAAGAAGATACAATCACCCTTTCATACCCTCCTTCACTAGCTATCTGCATCAGTACATCAAACTATGGCAAGACAAAGAATGAAGGCAAATGAAGCACCACAGCACCCCCCCCCCCTTTTAATCCACTAATGTGTAAGCAATCCTTATATTTAGAAGGGTTTTTCTGCTTGTGCAACTTGATGGACTGGGAAGGATGGTATTGAAAACTTCCTTTTCCTTATCATTTACTCCCATCACATAACGATGATGGAAACTTCAAATTAACTTCAACATTTTGCACTTAAGTATTCCCAGAAGATGCGATGTTTAAGCAGTCTTAAACATTATTTTTGTACACCTATTTTGCAGAGGAAAGAGTGGAAAAATTTGAAGCAAGTGTGCCCTCTTCCCCAGCTTCCCTCTCCTCTCAAACAGCCACTCCGGTGTGGAATAGCTTTAAAGCAATAGCAGAAACAGAAGGAACTGAAGCAGATGCCTGTCAGCCATTTGATGACCATTTTTATGTTTTCTCCCTCTCTTACTCATAAAAACTATACACGCCATTTTCATGATAGGGAATTTTGAAGACTTTGTATTAGCCACTGCTATTTCTGTAGTCCTACTGCCATAAAAGCATACTTTTCTTTACATTTAATTATTAACTTTATGTATCATTCAGTAATCCCAGAAAGTAACAGACTTACATTCTAAATCAACTGGAAACCTAAGCGCTTTGGAATCCTGTAGCCTCTGGAAACCTATATCCATGGTAAACCCTTCAAGCCACATGTTTCCCACCTCCCATACTTGTAGTCCTGAGAAAGCAGAGGCAAAAGAACTCATAGAGTATTCAGCTACCTCAGTAGGACTGGCAACAATAGAGAGGCTACATTCTTGGTTTTAATCCCCAGGATAGGTACATAGTTTCTTGTGACATTATGAATGCATATCTAAATTCCTGGGTTTGTATCTCTATCATAGGGCAATACATAGGACTAGATCACAAGTATCGTGCTTTAAACTCAGAGACACCTCTGTTTCACTAAAGCTCTAGAAGAAAATTAAAGAACAAAACTCTTCTGATAAGATTTATGAGCAACAGAAAATAGTTTGTTTAGAAGCATTTTTTATTTTCATAGAGAAGGTATTTGAAATAAAGCCTGCCCAAACACAGCTAAGTAACGCTATGAGGGGAAATATTAAAGAAAGAGGACCACCTTACAGAAAATCCTGTCTCTATTTCCTGTCTCAAATTAAGATATAATTCAAGGAGTTATTAATGAGATGCTGTGGTTGAAAAAAAAGCAGATGGGAGTGCTTATAAGCACTGCATAATCCTCAGAACTCTCACAAGCAAAAAATAATTGTTCCATGCCCTTATCCTAGCATGCCTTTATAACTTGCGTACAGAAAGCAATGCGGTAACCTTTATCCAGATTGAAGAATAAATAGGTGGTCTCAGGCTGTCTGATTAAATCCTGATCTATCAAGCAGAGACAGTGTTTAATATTCATGAAGCACTTAGCACTTTGGTTATTTTAAGCCTGGGAAAATATTCTACAACACTGAGTTAGGCATTAATTGTACATTATGTTGGTTACAGAGGAAAATATTAAAAAAAATATATTGTGGCTTTTCACCTAGAAGAATTACTTATGACAGGAAACCCCTACACTATATACTTCCCCTGTTAAAATGGATTTTAGCATGGGTTCTACTTGCTTATTCCAATTCAGTAATAATACATTTTGATTGTTATAATTTGCATGTACTTAAGCACTAGCTAACTCTCCAAGATCAAAATTGCACCAACTCATCTTGAAGAAACTTTTCTTCTGAATCACAAATATACTGGTATACAAATTAATACCACAAACATAACAGAAAAGTATTCACTCCTCATCCACATCATATGGAACAACATAAAAAGTAATACCCTTTTTTCCCAACCCCCCATATACAATATTAAAGCACTGCAAAAGCAAATTAGAAATTACCAGGTTTATCCTATATTCCTTTCCACTTCTTAAAGGTATCTTTTTTCTTTTTAGTCTACTATGTTTGAATACTTTTAGTTTTGCCACACAACAAATCAACCTAATGCCACTAAATCTCTATGAGCTCAATTGGTGGCCTCTTATGGATAGGACAGCTAGTAAAACAACTTCCCCCAAAGCTGCACTAAGTTATTGTGCAGCTGGATTTTAACAACTTGACATTCAAAAAATGAGAAGAACTGAGTGAGAATGAAATTATTAAATTTCAATATCTGTTAATTCTGCTTTTCACTGTAGGAAAGTCAGGGACCTAAGACGACATCTAGTGAAAGAAGATTCCAGCACAACTTCTGCCTTTGCCTTTTTAATGGGAGTAGATAGATGAGAACCCTCTTGGGATACATAAAAGGAACAGCAAAGAAAACTGTATCTAAAATTAGGTGCTGAAAGACACCTAGTTGTCAGAAAAAGTAGAATAAAACCCAAAATAAACCTACACGATAAAGGAAAGAGCACTGTTAGATGAGACAAAGGTAACTAAGATAATAGGTAGGAGATAGAAGCCTGTGATAGAAGCTACTTATGGGATGATGATGATAAGTTCTGCAATAACACTTGTAGTAATACTTGCAGATAAAAAGGGAAAGACTTTTAGTCAAAATTCCAAAACTCAGTTTAAACCTCCCTATTTCTCAACATAAATGGAGAACCAACAAATATCATCCACTTGATCTGTATAGACATTGGTGCTATTGATAGAAACCCTGCTGAACAGCACTGAGGTATAGTTCGATAGTAAAGAAAATGTAACTGGACAAAAAATACCAACTACAAGATAGGAGACAAATTGGAAAGAAATTTTAAATATTTAGGTGAAGAAATCTGAAGAGCCTAGGTGACATGTTCATTCTCCCAGAAATTTATAACCTTAGCACTTCTTAGTTGCAATCCAACTAACACAAACAGTAACCATAACAAAAGACACAACTGGAGGATCCCCATAATGAGCTTATACAGACTGAAATGGCTTTTAAACTAGTGTGTGTCATTAATTATGCCCCATGTAAAAGGGCTGTTTGGAGGAGATTAGGCACCACAATCTGACAAAATTCCAAAGGATTTCAAAAGAAGTAAACGTGGAAAAAGAGTGGACATTTTAAGGCAATGGTCATTTATGACTGCAAGAGCTGGAACTGAAACAGCTTCCCTGAGACTAGCCAAGAAGAAAGCAAATGCCTTTTCTAGAGGAAGCTTGAGAAAACAGATCACAGAAGACACCACGTGTGAGATGCAAAGAGACAGAACATATGTTTAAAATTAATTCAGCAACCCAAATCTTGCAGCTCCCTATCCAACAAGGACTTGCGACCAGAATTCTTCCAAGCAGAAGCCAGCCAATTATATATAACTTTTCCAGTTGGCAGGAATCAGGTTTTGCCTTTTTAATAGCACCTTGGTGAACCTATCTTGCCTTGAAGCTGTTATTAAAAAGCACTACTTCTAAGTGTCAGATTATCCCTAAAAAGCACACAGAATTTCTTTGGGAAGGATTTTTACCTTGTTTGTAATGATTACTACCTCTTCTGCACCAAGTGTACCATCAAACAAACAAACAAACAAATCTGAATGAAGGCCCAAGTAGCAACAGTCATTTTTTTTGTCTGGTTGGGCTTCCCACGCCTGATGGTTGAAAATGGGAAGGTACTCAATATTTTAATTCTTGGTTAGTCTCTACACTGAACTGATCATATTTCTTAACTGCACTTCATTTTGTTTGAATTTTAGTGAGGCTTGTGTACATCATACTGTCAGCTTCTCAGCATAAATGGCACACAAAAAGCCCCATATAAACTGATTGATGAGTTCCTTATAAAAAACATGCTGTCAACACTTTTTCTTATTTTATGTTCTAATTTGGGGCAATTGATGTTGTCAGAAAGCTGAAACAGAATAAAATAGAGACTGCTGTGGGAATTTTAAATAATTTATTAAATTTATTAAATTTATTGAATAATTTATCATCCAGATTTTGGAAGAACAGTCTTCATTCTCTTAACAAAGAGAATTTGTTACCCAAAGATTGAAGTGAAGTGAGAAAATACAGAGAGAAGAAAGATTTATGCACAAGTACTTTAATGTTCACAGGGAAACAGAACACCTGGGTAAGAGCAATCCCAGACACAGCTACAGGCTGGGCAGAGAAGAGATTCAGAGCAGTTCTGTGGAGAAAAGAATTGGGGGTGCTGGTTGATGAGAAACTTAATATGAGTCATCAGTGTGCCCTTGCAGCCCAGAAAGCCAACTGCATCCTGTGCTGTGTCAAAAGGAGCGTGACCAGCAGGTCAAAGGAGGTGATCCTGCCCCTCTACCCTGCTTTCATGAGATCTCACATGGACTATTGTGTACAGTTCTGGTGTTCTCAACATAAAAAGCACATGGAAGTGTTGGAACAAGTCCACAGGCGGGTCACGAGGATGGACCAGGGGTCTGCAGCACCTCCCGTATGAAGATAGGCTGAGAAAACTGGGGCTGTTCCACCTGGAGAAGAGAAAGGCTGCGTGGAGGCCTCACAGCAGCCTTCCAGTATCTGAAGGGGGCCCATAAGGATGATGGAGAGGGACTCTTCATTAGGGACTGTAGTGATAGGACAAGGGGTAATAGGTTAAAACTTGCACAGGGGAAGTTTAGATTGGATATGAGGAAGAAATTCTTTGCTGTGAGGGTGGTGAGGCACTGGAATGGGTTGCCCAGGGAAGCTGTGAATGCTCCATCCCTGGTGGTGCTCAAGGCCGGGTTGGGCAGAGCCCTGGGTGACATGGTTTAGTGTGAGGTGTCCCTGCCCTTGGCAGGGGGGGGTGGAACTAGATGATCTTAAGGTCCTTTCCAACCCTAACTATTCTATGATTCTATAATTTTCCTATTCTATTTACTTTGTCTTTTTCCTGAAAGTATGAGAATTCTTTAGAATAAATAAAATAGATTACCTCGTCTTCATTAGTCTACAAACAATTCTATGCTAAAGGAGCACAAAAAAGGTTTGCAACTCATGCATTTGTGAAAGTGTTGATTACTGTCTTTAAGTGCTTTATTGAGCATAAATCTGTTTAAACTACTCTGTTTCCTAAAATAAGACATGCATCTAGGACTTTTCCAAGAACAACATTACCTAAGCAGCCAAACATTAATTTTTTTTGCCCAGTTTTTTCAGTACTGTCCACACCTGTAAAATTCAACACTCAAAATGCAATTAAGCAAAGAAGAAATGTGTCAGAGCTGAAAATATATTCCAAAACATGCAATACAAATCTTTAAATATTCGCATAAAGGAATTATGTATCCGAGCAGCATTAAAAAGCTATACCTGGAGGGTGCAGACTGTGAATTCAAAAATTACTCTCAATGTCTTATACATTCTGGAGGCTATTAGTTTTCACATAAAACTGCAGTTTTGCTAGGCTTGAAAACTCACATTAATGTTCTTTTCTTATGCATTGTGTGAACAGCAGCAAAAAAATATTATTGAATAACCATTAAACAACTGGGGTAGATTTTGTACAGACTGTGTGTTTTCAGAAAAACAATTTACTGTTCCTCTTTCTAATATCTCTTGCTCTTGCTTCATGGTTAAGAATTAATAACGGGCTTAATCAAAATCTTCAAGAATTTAATATTATTACTGAGGAAAAACTGTGAGGAAAACAAATTAATTATAATATTAGATTATGCAAATAATAAAAGTAAAATAAAATTGCAATTCATGTATCTTAAGTTGTACTTAAACAGGAAAATTATTCCACGGTCACCACTCAACGTGGGTTTTGTACATTTCAATCAATTAAGACAAATTTTCAACTCCTCAGCAACCTAGTTTCCTAGACATTAAACCCACTTTTTTTTACATCTTACTGTTCAACCACCAAGGGTAGTAACAGTCGTTAAAAACTTAAAAGAAATAAAAATCAAACTTCACAAATAATCTGTAAGATCAAAAGTGCATTGTGGTAAGAATTTATCTGAATAGACACTGATCAGACTGTCATTTTACACAGGCATTAACTGTAAAGAAACCCAAATATATAAAATACACATTGAAAAAGTATTTGAAAAATACACATCAAAATTAAACCCCAGTAATTTCATTTAAACTAATTGTTCAAAATTTCCCTTCCCCCTGAATGTACATAAATTTAGGACACAAATTTTTATTTCTGATGGATATCTTGACGTGTGTGACAATTAGCACATCACTAAACAGCCAAACCCAAACAAATGCAGGGCAAGTGTCATTATTCTTTATTGGTTTAAATCAGGTAGGCAATACATGTACGAAGTTGAAAATCTTGAGTATCAGGTTCAGATCCCTCTCTCCCTTAAGGACAAAAAAGTAAAGGCTATACAAATTTAAATCTATGGAGGACACATGCAAAGAGCAGCTACAAAGTTTAGAGAAAACTTCACGTAAAATAGTCTGGGCAGCCACAGAAGACAAAGGAATAGTTGAAAAAAAAAAAAAAAAACAAAACAAAACAAAAACCAAAACCAAACAAAAACAAAAAAATAGAAGAGTACAAGATCCTATAGATCAAATTGTATCTCTGAGGCTAACAAATATTTTCAAAATTCCATTCCTCAGTAAAAGGAGGATACAATGTTCAGAGTTAAATTTGAACTCATCTTTGAAACCAATGTGAAAACGTGAAGAAGGAAATACCAACTATTACTTCCTCCTGGAACGTGCCATCACAAGTGGAAATTCGGAAGAAAACAAGTCTGATATTTCACAACCACCCTGTATGCTATACTGCAGTACGTGGATAGCAACAGCAGAAGGAAAATTCCCTCTGACAGAGGTCCAAGAATGTCACCTTGGGGTCCAATTCTCCCTCTCAAGACTGCAGGCTTGGGAACGACAAGTTCAGATGAGCCTGATGGCAATTACTTAAGGAACAAATTACTGCAAAACTAATACATCGAATAACCAATAACCTGGTGATTAATGAACACACCACTACTTTTCATTTACAAATACATAACTGTGCACACTATACCACACTGCTACAGAGCTACTAATTATCAATCTTAAAGCTTACAAACCACACACAACAACTACCCAAATACAAACCTCTCTCATATGTGTGTAGAGACCCACTCCTCTTAACTCAAACATTCCACATCAAGTCTTTCAAAAGCAGACCTGCTTGACAGTGCAGTAGGTTAGCCAAGAAGGGCTAACTTACTGGGCTTGGATCTGAGTCAGCCTCTTCAAAAATCTGCACTTCTACCACCAGAAAGTCATCATCTTCTGTTCATCAGCTGAATTCATACCACCTTCACTGGTATGGAAAGCTATTTTTTAAAATATTCTTTTTATGGGAAAATACTTTTTCAGAGGGAAAAATGTTTTTTTCCCATTTCTGGACTGTCCTTTTTGACTTTCTATGCCACCACGTCTCTTGACAAATAAACAACCTGCCCTAGTTTTTCCAGTGTTTCTATATCTGTACCTAAAACCTGGTATTTCTTATGCATTACATGGATAATAACAGCTTTATATGGTATTACTGATACATAGTAATACAGGTGTAGTTATTTTCATTACGTAGCAAGGGGCCAGCTGCTGCCTAAAAGCAGTGAGCCCATCCCACATGGTAGGCAGGGAGCAGGACAGGTTGGGTGGAGGAGGGCTAGCCTTAAGTCCACATCACCATGGGAATCAGTAATAAGGCATGTTGGACATCAAACTGGGAAGTCAGGATCAGATCAGGGTTCAGTCAGGTGACTGTCAGGAAGGTCAATAGCAAAAAGTCAGGTCCAGCATCAAGCTGGGAAGTGTTCAAAGGTCAGGACAACAAGGTTCACAGCCAGGCAACAGGCACCATTGTGACGGGGCTGCAGACAGACCTACCTCCAGTGTCAGTGGGCTGATAGAACCATAGAATCATAAAATAGTTAGGGTCGGAAAGGACCTTAAAGATCATCTAGTTCCAACCCCTCTGCCATGGGCAGGGGCACCTCACACTAAACTGTATCATCCAAGGCTATGTCCAACGTGGCCTTGAACACCACCAGGGATGGAGCATTCACAACTTCCCTGGGCAACCCATTCCAGTGCCTCACCACCTTACATTAAAGAATTTCTTCCTCATATCCAATCTAAACTTCTCCTGTTTAAGTTTGAATCCGTTACCTCTTGTCCTATCACCACAGTCCCTAATGAAGAGTCCCTCCCCAGCATCCCTAGAGGCCCCCTTTAGATATTGGAAGGCTGCTATGAGGACTTCACACAGCCTTCTCTTCTTCAGGCTGAACAGCCCCAACTTTCTCATAGCTCCAGGCTGAGCTGAAGTGGGGGATCCTGGCCCCACAGCAGCACTGGTGGAGGTTCCAGAGGAGAATGCTCAGGGCCAGAAAGCTCCTCTTGGTACCCTCAGTGCTCTGACAGTTACCTAGGCACTGTCTGCTTTTTCTGGTTCTACTGCCCCCAAAAGGTCCCCAAACCATCTGGGTCATACTGGCTATGTTACAGTTTGCATTACATGTTCCCCTGAACAAACCATTTTATTTAGCCTCGATTAAATTTAAACATTTTGTTACCCTATACACACAGAATCTACATACCTGAACAACATGGATTTTATACACTTTTGTGCTCACAAAGCATCCTGCTCTCTATGGTATCTACTTAACTAGGGATCACTGACCTTGAAACACTCCTTGGGCAACAAACTGGTTGCTTCCAAGGATCTTAATTGATGCCTGATACTCCATAGGTCCCCTCTTGCTCAAAAAGTCAAAATGATCTTCAGAATGTGGCCTGTTGGTTATCTGCCACTGGAGACACAACTGTTATTAGCTTGAAGTTTTTCCATTAATATCTGCATGACCTATGAACATCATGAAAACAACATATGTATTTCAGAACTGAAATACAAGCACTTCAAAACCTCATCTTAGCTTGAATTCTACTCCTGTGAAACATGAATTGCTTTAAATCAAATACAAAGGGTATTAAAAGACAAATTACAATGTTTGGAACAGACGAGAAAAGGAAAATTCTCCTTAATATTTTCTCCAAGAAGTTCTCTTTTTTCAGCCTAATACAGACTTCTAGCAATGATCAATATTTCCAGATTTTTCCTCCAAGAAATGATCAGCGCTTCATTCAATTAAAAGTTTAAACTACACACCCAGTCAATAAATATTTATTTGGCAATGGCAAGTTAAGAAGGAATCAGCTTAATGACATTAATCAGCATTGGCAATTCTCTGCTTCTGTAGCAAAGTTAAACTTGTATTTAATTAAGAAATAAAATGTGGTTATGTTTTCAAGAGTCACCCTCTTCTCATTAGATTCAAATGTCTAGTCACATCATAGTCTAAGTATGCTGGTGGAATGTTAGACCTGCAAAATAGATCAGAAGGATGTTCAAAAACACATTAAATAATCTTTTCACTTACCAGGGGAAGCATTAACTATTTCTTTAAGGTAATGTTTATCCACTCCAGGGACACACCTCTTTTTCACAAGGGTTCATGTAGCTAGATTGGAAAGCTTTGCTCTTTGCACCCTTGTTTAAACTTCTGTTTCAAATAACACAGAGTCACAATATCTATTAAGCATATGGAAAATGCTTTTGACCATCTTAAATTATGCAGTGACCCCCATGACATTCAGCTAATCAACACTGTACTTTAATTTCTGTGTAATCTTCATTAATTAAGGAGGTCAATCTTTCCACTGAGAGACAAAGTTGCAGCATCTTCAAGAACAGATTCAACAATAGAGGACAGTGACAAAACAGACTTCTGTAGAAAAATACTACAAAATCAAAGGAAATGAAAAAATTATCAAACTTTCCAAATTTTTAGCTAAAGGAGAAAGCAAGATGTAACCTCTGTCTTCAAAAGTATGTTAGACAATTGAGCTATGCAGTTACTTCTACTTCAGTTCTTTTTCTTTTTTATTATTATTATTTGTTTGGGGTTTTTTTTGGTACAGGTGTAGCAATTTCAGATTAGTTAAAACAATCAAAGTCAAGGCAGTATCTTCCTGCAGCACAAACAACTTTAATAAGTATTATGCTTGTCAAACTATATCTGGGAGACAAGAAAAGCGACAAAACATACCCAAGAAGAAGAAAAAAAGGGAAAATGATGCTTCTAGGAAGTGCTGCTGAAACTGCTTTCTGAAAAACCCTGAAGATCTAGAACTGCCATCCTACTAAATTCTTTGGAGATGATAATCCATTTCTCTCTGTGATGTCCAGACCTCTAATCTTTTTCCCAAGTAAAAATTTCCCAAGACTGATGAATTGATTAATAACAGAGAGCTAAGAAACAAGGGATTCTAGAAGAAGCAGATGGAGAAAGAGCAGTTTAAAAAACATTCTGCAGATATTATCAAATATCACATATGTAATTCCAGTCTGTGAAACCCTGTGCACAGAATAAATTTACACAAAAGACCCGAATAAATTGCTTTTCCCCCAGTGCTGCAGCCAAGAAATACTGATCAGTTTGGTATACTAGATGCATAATACCACATACAATTCAGTTGATACAGTGAATAGAGCTTTGCAATGTACTTTTGGGAATGTTACCACTGGAAGTGTTCCCATCACCACAGAATCACTGGGGTTGGAAGAGACCTCTGGAGATCATCTAGTCCAGCCCCCTTGCCAAGGCAATACATGCAATACATGTTGAACTGCTCAATGCGTGGAAAACCATCACCTATGAAATTTCTATTTAGAATCATAGAATCATTTAGGCTGGGAAAGACCTTTAAGTCCATTGAGTCTAACTGTTATCCTAGCTCTGCAGAGCTCACCACTAAACCATGTCCCTAACTGCCATGTTTACCTATCTTTTAAACACCTCCAGGGATGATGACTCAGCTACTTCCCTCGACAGCCTGTTTCAATACTTGACAGAACTTTCAGCGAACAGAATTTTCCTTGTATACAATCTAAAGCTCCCCTGGCACAACTTGAGGCCATTTCCTTTCGTCCTATTACTTATTACTTAGGAAAAGAGACTGACACTAATCTCACTACAACCTCCTTTCAGATAGCTGTAGAGAGTGAGAGGGTATCCCCTCAGCCTCCTTTGTTCCAGACTTTACTACATGGGCTTCAGAGATTACTGCCGGTACTTACACTCTATCACGTTGATTCTCAAAACAGCACACTTTCTACCAAGATACAAAAACCATATAGGTGAGAAAGGAATGAGAAAGGGAGATACATGTATTATCATCTGCATTTTATAAGAACCAAGGCACAGAAAAATAAAACTGATTCTTCCATTTAGCTGAGCACAGAAGTCAGCAAATTCCCACCTCCTACACAAAGTAAAAATAAAAGATGATGAAAAAAATTAATCACTTCACAGCATGGAGTTAGAGGCCTGGTCTAAGTTCAACTGGGTGTTTTCTGATTAAAAAAGACTTCATACCTTATACTACATTTTTGTAGAAAGAAGGAAAATAAAAGCATAAATATAAAATGTCCTTCAATCCTTTTAAAACTTGTATAACAGAAACCTTTTAATCAGTATATAGAATATACTGCCTAGGTCTTTACTGGACATCCTTAATACTATATATTTCCTCAGTCTCAGGAAACTTTTCTAAACTTGGAATGTACTCAGTTCTGCTTCGGTGACTACTCTTCCTTCAAATAACAGCTAGACTGAAAAATAAAAACTCAAGTTAATTTTCAGCTTTTTCTGCTTTGATACAGAGGAAAGTGTGTTTGGTGCTAGCAGGGAACAATGCATACAGCTTAAGAGGCAGGTGAAACTATTAATCTAGCAGAGTCTTTGTTTTTGATACCAAAATAAGATTCAGGTATGGGCTATAAAATTAATATTAAAACTCCCAGCAGAGACAATGTGCTCAAAGAAACACATTTGCTTGGGATTTAATATAATTTACTGTATTTGTTTTTCACAATAGCTATTTAGTAGAGCACTAAATATAACTAGACCAAGAGAGACTTGAGCTTAATTGTTAAACAGGAAAGTATTTGCAAGAAGATGTCAAAATCAGCATGGACTGTGCAGGCCAGAAAAAGACTCAAATGCTTACTAACAGATATAGACAATTGAAGCATTTTTTTCTAATTTCTCATTTAGATAATATTTTAAATGATGGTGATTGGAAGCCAGGAATGTAAAAAGGATAAAACAAGCCCAGACTGTAGAGGTACAACCTCGGAAGTGCCACGTTTCTCGCTAGCAACCCAAAACGAACATTGATAGCTCTGCTGCAAAAGCCAGCATGGCAAAGAAAAGATTAAGGCTAGTTACTGCTGCAGAGTGCAAAGTTTTCCAACCTTTATATTTACAATTTTTAAGCCTTGTTAGTGAGTCAACAAGTAGAGAAATCTGCTGCCTATATGAATTATTAAGTCTTTGTTTCCAAAGATTTATTCCTCCAAATAGTCTATCATTTTAAAAAAATAAAAAATAAAAAAGTAATTATTAAGAATAAATACTATCAGTATCTTTGGCTCTTTTTATGATTGGCAGTTAGAAAATGGTAATTAAGATTGTTTGGTTCCATGTAACATTTCAATTTTTTATTACACGTGAGCATTCTCATAAATGTTGAAGCCTAATAAATATTTTCACATGCTAGGTAGGACTTCATGTAGTAAGTTGAACTTTGAACAAACTTCAAAACTAAAGCTTGACGTGTAAATGCAAAAGCTCCTTGGAGTTTTAAACACCTGTAATTATGTATGTGTTTATTCAAACACTATGTTATATTTAATGAACCAACCATATTTCCAGATATCAAATTTATAAAACCAAGACACAAGTTCCCCTCATCATGCAATATTTCATTGGCATAATTATAGCTATTTATGTTCTGATTTCCTATTTTTATATCTAGTTACTTCCGTTTGTCTTACATATTCAAAAATATTCCTAGTAAGTGTATTCAAGTATAGAACCATATTTGATAGGTCAAAATAATTAGAAATAAAATAAAGAAAAAGCCATCCCATATAATACTTGAAATCAATAGCTCAGAAAAATTGCACCTGAAAACAAAGGAACCTCTATCCAATCCAGACATCTCATGACTGAAATTTGAGATAGCTACAGTCTTGTCCCGTCCAGCCTGGCAGCTCTGGAGGGGAGTGGATCTTCTACCACACTCTGCGGGGTTCACAGGAGAAACCATAAGTCCCCCAAAGGTTGGAAAACCAAAGAACAATTAATTTCATTGTAAACTGCCTAAAACCGTGCCAGAAGAAACAAAGGTCTTGGCAGCTTCTTATTCTTATAGAAGACATGAAGTAGAAAGAGAAAAAGGAGGAAAGAAAGAAAAGAGGAAAGAAAACAGAAACAGCAGCACCCACCCCATGGATCCAGAGATGTCTTCTCGGTCAGCGAGTGAAGTCCTTTCAGCTGTGGTCCTTCCAGTTGTGGAACTCTCAGCTGTGATCAGGGACCCCGCTCGGGTCCAGGGTAGAGGAACAAACCAAGCCGCTGCAGGATAGTGCCTTTTTATGGGTCCGGCTCTGCCGGAACCCTCCCACAGGTCAGACTCACCTGCAGGGCTCTGGTGAGCCTCAGATTCAGCTCACGTTGTGCCCTGGCAGGCGCCACAGTGTCTATGCTGCTGTCTCCGGGCAGTTCATTGCCCCGGCGGTTGATATTCACGGCCTCAGGGCAGGCACCCCCTACCTTCGTGGAGCAGGATACCTGCTCTGTCCCCCAGCAGTGTTTCCAAGAGACAACGATCTGTCAAGTCCTTTGTCTTTTGTCATCACTACGGAGCCTATGCCGGCTAGACTAAGCTTCACAGTATGTTCCATGTGCATTTGACATCACAACATTTCTAATTGCTTTCCTAAATGTTAAGCAACTCCAAAAATCGTAGCTTTGTGATTAACAACAAAAAATCTTCCACATGTCCTTAAGAAAAACATATACACCTTAAACCAAAGTGAACTGATTTAGGAGGGCAGAACTAAATTTTGCTCTAAATAGATTTTATTAAAAATAATTTCATCTGTTTTGGGTGCTTTGATCAGCAACATAATAAAAATAGTTATAAAATTAATGGTGACTGCATACTGAGCAAACTTTGTACAACCAGTGGTGGAGCAGAATCATACTTATAAAGCTAACAATTCAGGCCATCTGCAAAGTCATGCAGATGGTTTCTTACAGTATTATAAGAACCATACATATTTATACTTAGCTTTTTTAAGTACTCAAAAACGAATGTAGTTCCATTAGTGCTCACCAGCATGGATGCTGACCTAAAAGAATTCATAAATATTAAGCTTTGCTTCTGGAACTTGAACCACACTGATTCCAAATACCATCTCCTAATCCACTAGCACTTCTGTTTCTCATCCAACAGAGTGTTCTTAATATTAAGTGCTACCCTTAATATCGCACAATTAAGTATGTGAAAATTCTTAAAAATGAATGGGAAAAGCAGAGTAACGTAGGATGGGAGCTAGCACCAACAAAAGAACATTTAATTTGCAATAGAGCAAAATATTCTGAGCCCTCACTATTTAATGTAGTATAAAAATGATTGATCATATATTTTAAATACACACTATCTTTAAGAAGTTATACTTTTGTATAAACATGATCACATATGCCTTTATCCATTTCGGAGTGAGAAATAAAGACTACTAGTTATACCAACTCATAAACTGTAATCAGATCAGGTTCTTTGCTGTAATTGCTAATAAAAAAAAAAAATAAAATCAACATAGGCCCAATATTTCTTTAGTTTCATCTGAAAAGCAGAATGGTAAAGAAAAAAATATCATAGAATCATAAAATGGTTTGAGTTAGAAGGGACCTTAAAGATCATCTGGTTCCAACCGCCATGCCATGAGTAGGGACACCTTGTATTAGGCAAGGTTGCTCCAAGCTCCTCCCAGCCTGGCCTTAAACACTTGCAGGGATGGAGCATCCACAGCTTCTCTGGGCAACCTGTTCCAGTGTCTCATCATACTCACAATAGAGAATTTCTTCCTAATATCTAATCTAAATTTCCCCTCTTTCAGTTTAAAACCATTTCCCCTTGTCCTATAACTACCTGCCCTTGTAAAAAAGTCCATCTCCAGATCTCTTGTAGGCCCCCTTTAGCTGTCGGAAGACTTCTGTGAGGTCTTCCCTAAGCCTTCTCTTCAGGCTGAACAAGCCCAGTTCTATCAGCCTGTCTTGAGATGCTCCAGCCCTGTGATCTTCATGGCCTCCTATGGACTCTATCTTGATATAAACATCCTTGGTAATTTTTTTATTTTTTATTTTTTTTAAACAGACATCACAAACACCTATTTGATACATTTGTAGAACCACAAAGTATAGGGACATATTGCCATTTGAAACAATTACTAACATACTAACATAGTAACAGGATACCTCATTGTGTCAGCGCTGCCTGTATTTCAGTGAAATTTGGCAGGACTGGTTACTATAGATCATCATGTTCAGTGAAAGATGCAAGATCTGTTGTGACATAGCATGTCTAATGTAAGAGTATAGAGGAGGAGAGGAAGTGAACTGTAGCGATTTAGAGCAAGGCTTCCTGTTTGCAATTTAGAATAATAGTTTGAACAGAACAGTTTCAGAAAAGGTGCATGTTCTGACAACCCTATTCATGCTGGCACTGCTTTATGTCAGGAGTGTTCAACCTAGATTCTGAGGTATTATTTGTACTTAAAGCAGTATTCAAAACATAGACTCTGGCCCACAGCATTCTGGGACTGAACTGACAGGAAGGCAAGTTTAAAGTATGCAATTAATTCCTAGCCCTGATCAGTGCAAGGATAAATTAAATCTGGTACGACTGTACCAGAACTATGGCACTTGCTTGTGACAGGACCTTTCCTTCCTCAGAAGTTCTTACATAGTGCAAGACCATAGCTTTCCATTCACCCCAAGTACAGGTTTGAGGGGAACACACACAAACTGAAACTCAGCACCATAAATGCCACTTGCTACATTACCATAGTGCATAAAGCAGATAAAGCTTTTGTTCACGCAGGCTCCAGTTACTGAACCAAGGATGGCCAAAATCTTCTTCCATTTCTTTTGCTTTCAGAAGAAAGACATTAGTAAAACAGTTTCTCTTCTCACTTCTCCATGCCAGCAGGTCATCCAGGTACGCTGTCTACACAGTAACTACCCTTCAGTGACTAGACAGCCTTGCTTTAATTTATTTTGAGAGTTAAACAGTGACCTAGAGAAGTGTTCATTTTATTTCAAAGCATTTTATAGAGCTCTTTTTTGAGTAGGTTATGTCAGATGTCTTCTCCAAGAGAAACTTATTCTACCCCTTCATTCCCAATAAGAAAAATTACTTTATTTGAGGTTACCATGAGTTCGTACTTTTTGCTAACTAAACTTTACATTTTCTGGGGTTTAGATGTTACACCAGCTACAGCATCCCAGCCTGGTGCAGTTTAAGATCAAGTCTTCTTGTGCCGAAGTAATTGAAAATACCTCATAGCTGTTCTTCCACTTGGTATAATCTGAAACCAATAAGTCACCCTATATTATCTTCCATATTACTAATTTACACAACACAGTGCATAACCAAACAAAGGTTGTCATAGAGCTTCTCTTGTTATATTTTTTCAGACAGTGAGTACACCAAAAAAAATTCTATGTGTTCTTTTTCTCATCTTGAAGAATTTTAAAATAGACTATGGTCATGAAAAACATGCTAAATTCTACATGTATTCCATGTACTAAGGTTTTTTCTGTTTTAAAAACTTTCACATGGCCTTCTTTAATAAGATTTTATTTTCTGTTATTTTCACTAAGTTCTAGCACTACAGCTCAATTTTGTGATTATTTCTTCTGGTACTTTATTGTATAATCTACAGAAGGATTTATAACACCTTGGTTCACCCCCTTCTTTTCTGCCTCAAAAAACAACAAAACCAAAAAACAACAACAACAAAAAACACACAAAAAAAGGGGGGGGGAGAAAAACAAACAAACAAACAAACAAACAAACAAACCAAACAAACAAAAACAAAAAAAACCAACCAACCAAAAAAAATCAAAATATTGCCCATTGCAGTGGGGCTGAAATTAGATGATCTTAAGGTCCTTTACAATCCTAACTATTCTACAGTTCTGTGATTCTATTTCTCTTCTTCCTTAATGTGGCATTTTACTTGAGATTTCACAACTTTATTAAATGTCTGGAGTTGATGTTCAACAAGCTCAACTAACTTGAAAACCTTCAACTCACTTAAGCATTTTTTAAATCCTTTTTCCTTAGATAGAGAACACAGAAGCTTGTTGCCAGCATTTGTTCTGTTAGACACCAGTAGTAACCTATTGAAAGTATTAATACTCTGAAGCAATGGCATTGTTAATGCAGCTGCTCTGTTGGAGGTCACAGTTACTCATAATTTCTGTATGTATTAGACAATCGACTACTTCAACCTTCCAGTTTCATTAACACTTAATGACCAATGACATTTTCTACAGGAATGGGCAACCATTTAAAATATCTTGCCTGTGTATTAATGTTTCTTGCTTAACAGAGCTCCAGTTTTCTGGTTTAGGAACAAACTCCCATGAATTAAGCAAGCAGTCACATATCATTAATAGTGAAGATTCAAATCTCAACAAAATATTTTTTTCCCCACACAAAATATTCAATAAACTCTTGTAAAATTCATATAGATATAAACATATACTTGATCATGCATTCATACATAGGTAAATGCCAGCATTTAGTATGAAACAGGAAAGGAAAAACAAAACATTCTATCAGAGACTGTTCAAATCTTTCCATCTATTTAGTATCTATATAATTGTTTTGCTCTAGTATTAATTCCATCGCTAACTCATCTACATACCTGGTGGTTATGTTCCTGTTGAGTCCTTGAATTATTTCTACATGTAACAGTTGAATTCCAAAATAAAGGCTTTATTTCCAAAGTCACTGATTTTTTTCAGTTGATCTAAACCACCCCATTTTAAACATTTAATTTTAAATAAAATTTACCGCTTTCTAAAAAAATATGGTGTACAATATACACATTTTTTCAGAAATGTTTTCTAAACATATAGCCATGACAGGCATCAAAGGTTCTGGTAAACATGTCATTGACAGGGAGCTCCCTACAACAATGTTGTGTTAAACCATCTTCTCCCCTCCATTTTCTCACTCTAAGTATTCTTTAAAATTTCCAAAAATATGAAAAGTATACACCAGAAACCACCTAAAAATCAATACTTAAAAAAAATCTGAACTACATTAAATACAACATTTATTTCTTCTACACAGTGACAGACAAAGAAAAGTCATACCCACGGTAACATAGTTACTTTGCTAACTGGTCCAGATCCAACCAAGAGGTGCATGTATTTTCACATTAAAGCCACATATTACTCTTAGTCAGCAGACAGCTATTCTCTCACCTAAAACTGATATCAGCCTTTCTAAGTCATCTCAGTGCTATTCACATACCGTTACCCACCTCTAGATAGAGTATCAGAAAGATGCTGGCACATAAGGATACTGCTTTGTCCATTACAAGGCTGAATCTCACAGAATACTAAAAAGGCAACTGCTTCCATTTGGTTTCACTTTGGAAAAGGTAAGACAATTTGGTGTTAATGTCTTAGAAAAGAATGCCAATGTTTTGGCTTTTTTCTTTATTTTTAAATTTCAGTTCAAGTTGCTAGAATGATAGAAACTATTATTATCATGACCAGGAATAACAGCTCTTCTAAATACGTTTCCCTCTTTATTATCATTAGGTCTTCAGCTCTTTCTTGATGTTCAGTAGACATGATTAAAACTTTGTATTTATTATTATTAACTAGAGTTAGAGGATACTATATTCAAGATAATATTGCCTGCAGTTTGAGCTACCATATTTGCAAGAAAGTCTGCAGCCTTTAGCCTTTAATCCAGTTCCTGTAAGTGGTACTTAACAATTCTGTATTCTGCAAGGGAAATATCTGCTAAGAGCTTTCTGTGTACAAAAACTGCTCATGCACATTAAAAATAAGGCTCTTCTAAACCAACTCAAGAACCAAAAATTTTACACATCTACTGGTTAATCAATATGTTAGCATCAGAGAATGCTGATACTGTAAACAAACCACTTGCTTTTTTATTGAATGAAGAGTGGCTTTGATTTCATGCCCTAGAATTATTTTTTGTCCTTTTTTTTTTTTTTTAAAAAGCTTTAATGTCTTAAGGGAGGATTTCTCTTCAAACATTTTTACATAACTGAGATTACATGCTAGGGTTCTGTAGATTAATAAAGGTGAAGTAAAACTCATAAAAAATAATATTTATCATATGCATGACAACTATCTATAAATAACAGCTACTCTCCAAGCTTTTAGTATTCTAATATATCACCTATTAAAAAAAACCCTTTACTGCACAAAGGAATGCAACCATTAATGGTCACAGAAATTATGCAGGCCAGGTTTGATCTTTTATATCTTAGGAATCATAGTTTGATCATAAATGGAATTTGGATCATATGGAGGATTCTGAAATTCAAGATTCCTTTGTGGTTTTTTTAAATACTTTCACCCAAGTAGGCCATTTAATATAGATTAAGCTATAAAACTGCACAGAAAAATAGTGCAGTTTTGAATATCAGCAAATAAAAGTTGACTATATTCTATAAAGCAACAGTTGAACTCCTTGCTGCTGAATATCTTCTTATTCAATAACTTTATGATAAATTATCCCATGCTACACATACTTGGCAGAATGTACATGCACTTTGCTCTAACAGCTGTCCTGTTCATCCTTTTCAGTCACAAGAACTTCTGATCACAGTTATTTCAACAACTAACTACAACACCGCAAGCAGATTATATAGACAAAATCTCTTCCAGAACAAACCAGTGGAAAAAGAAGTGGTTTGCAGGGATATTTAATTAGCATTCACCTGTGGTAATAAATCACTCTGGAAGGAAGCTAGCCATTGAAAGGAAAATAGCTCCTCAACCTTAACAGGACTTGAAGTTTTACCTTTAAATAGCAACTTATTACTGCAAGTTTTAGCAACCACACATGCAGTGCTGCCAATATATCCTGAGATGTTGTTTTGAAAGTGGCTTAGGTCACTTTAAGAGTCACCAAAGGTATTAGCAAAACCAAGCCCTAATATAAATTTGCAAAAGCACAACAAAGTTCATTGGCAAGGTTTACCCTACTACGAACTGCATGAGTAATTCATATAAATGAAAACCAAATTAGAACCAATTAAGAGTGATTTACACAGAGGCTGGAATGAAAGGGATAAAGGAAGAGTCCAGGTGCAGCTGGATTCAATCTTAGGCTCAGACCTAATCAACAGTTTGTGTCTAACAGCACTTAATCATAGCAACACCTGCATTGTAGATTGACCACTGATCACCGATAAACATAACAAAAATAATAGTATAATAGATTCAAGAGAACAACAGTGTCATGGTTTAAGCCATAAATCAGCCACGCAGTTTGTTCACTCACTTCCCCCTTTTTCTTCCCTCTGCTCCTG
>JANRGW010027094.1:0-12971 GCA_024733675.1 Psilopsiagon aymara | reverse complement strand
TCTCTGGGCACCCTGTGCCAGTGCCTCAGCACCCTCACAGGGAAGAGCTTCTGCCTAAGAGCTCATCTCAGTCTCCCTTCTTTCAGGTTAAAGCCATTCCCCCTTGTCCTGTCCCTACAGGCCCTTGTCCAAAGCCCCTCTCCAGGTTTCTTGTTGGCCCCCTTTAGGTATTGGAATTCCAACTGTTATATGGTGCTGTTGTCAGTTGTGCACCAAAAGCAATGTGTTGTTTTCCTTACCCATAAAAAGTGGTGGTTTGCAGGATAGGATGTTTTATACACTGCGGTGTGCAATGTGAATAGCAGAATTATATACTCATTTAGGTTATACTAATTTCCCTCCACACTCCCAAAGCTGTGATTATTACTAGACACATATACTGCTAATAATCAAATTTCCCTTGAAATATACTCTGAAAATGAGGTCTTTAGGATGTTCATATTTCTTGTTTTGTCCTTACCTGGTAGCACTGTAGCACATTTTATTAATCGACAGGAGTCTTTTCTTCCAGCTGCCAGCCTTTGATTTAAAGGCAAGCAAATTCTTTCTACATTGAACATTATCATAATTCAGAATTGCAGATCTCGCAGACCAAATAATGTTCTGATTCTTATGCAACCCTGGGAACACAAAACGTAACCTGGCCTGCAATATAAATTCTTCTTAAAACTCCCCCATAAGCAAATGTAAGGAATCTATGGCAAAGCTGTGGGGTTCTTTTTCCTTGTCAAAATCTGGAATATTAACATAGAACTTTGTAATTAAAGGTGCCATGACTCCAATAGGAAGGGTGATCTGTATATTTTGTAGTCCATATACTGTATATATGGTGTACAGTAAAAATTAGTATGTAATAAGTAGTGATAGGACAAGGGGTAGCAGGTTCAAACTTAAACAGGGGAAGTTTAGATTGGATCTGAGGAAGAAGTTCTATACTGTAAGGGTGGTGAGGCACTGGAATGGGTTGCCCAGGGAAGTTGTGAATGCTCCATCGCTGGTGGTGTTCACGGCCAGGTTGGACAGAGCCTTGGGTGATATGGTTTAGTGGGAGGTGTCCCTGCCCATGGCAGGGGGATTGGAACTGGATGATCTTAATGTCCTTTCCAACCCTAACTATTCTATGATTCTATAATAATACGGAGTATGAGGGACTGTGGTAAATTGTACTTAAGAAAGTACATAGCTTTTCAGCATTAACTTAGAGAATCTCCTTTCATGGCTTCTCCTCAGACAGTGCAAACAGTGGGATTTTCCAAGCCCCCGCGTTTGTAACTCTGCTGTTACAAATATCAATCAATTTCCTTTAGAAGGCCCAGAGCGGACCCTGTGCTGCTTTGGAAAGTTCCTTTGCAGATAAAGCATTAATTTCTTTCCAGTAACCTCAACACTCAAACAGAATTCCAGCAGGAAATAGCTAAGACGTAATGTCTGCTGCTAACCTTTGACTTCTGTTGATTGTCTGCTTGTAATAAATTATGCAGCATATACAGATCAGCTGATAATGAGCATCTTGCTTCTCTTCAACAGAATGACTTCAGAGTTTTCACAAGCATAATACGAGGTAGATTTGAGCTGAAAGTGTTTAATGACATTTGGGTGCATGTGTTTTTGGACAAAATTGATGGATATTTCCACACTGTGAATTTCTGATTGTGAGAGAGATGGATATTATGGCAGTTGTTTTATCTCTTCTCCCCAGTAAACACAGATAGAAATAAGTACATGGAGACTTCCTCCTTTAAAATGCAAAGCCACAGCATGCTGGTGTATGTTGGTGCTGGAGCCTGGCATACTGATATGATGACATATCCCAGATATCCATATGTGTATGATGATTATCCCAGGACCTGGTTGAATAGGAGGTGTAGCAGCATCTCAGTGACCACTTTTCTGCACAGGGCAGCTGGTAACTTTAATTCATGTGGCTGTGAAGTTGAGTCCTTTCCTCTCGGCTGGCCCTGCTGCAGGAGCAGCCTTTGGGAGAGACACAGGATAAAGGCAAACAGCTGAAGAAACACTGACCAGAGCATTGCTGTTGAAAATGGTACCTGGGAGTCATCACAGCAGCCTGAGGAACAGGGGATCCTGCTGTTATTAAGCATTATGCATGAGTTTTGCTTAGACAGGCTGAAGATGTAACTTGAATATAGATCCATCAGCTGGAGTTAGATACTGTAACTAAGCAAATGCCTCAACTATCAGTCCAGTCTGCCAACACTTTGCAGCATTCCTCCATCCCCAAAGTATCAAGAGGTTGAAAACTGCCAGTGTTGGAGCATTTACCTTTTCTTTGGGCACCCTGTGGTAGCGCCTCACCACCCTCAGAGTAAAGAATTTCTTCCTTATGTCTTACCTGAACTTGTCCTGTGTAAGTCTGAACCCATTACCCCTTATCCTATTGCTACAGTCCCTGATGTAGATGCTCTTCTCAGCTTGACAACATGATCAGAGTAAATTTTCCTTCATAGGCAAATATGTTTATTCTTCAGTAATGTTTGCTGCCTTATGTTCCTGTCTAATGCTTCCTATTAATTAGAATTCATTGTGCCATTTAAGTGAAGCGACATTTTTGATGTGAAATCCTGCATGACAACTTGTCATTTACTCTCTGATTGTGTTTGCCTACTTGCCCTCTGAAGCAGCAACAATCATTTGAACATTCTGTATTATTACCTATCATTTACAGTAACGATTTACTCATGTAATTATTTTTCTCTTGCTCTGCACTAATACTTAAATGAAACCTCTGGGATGTGTTCCCAGCTGGTTGCGTGTTTACATGTTGTATTTACTCATGTGCATTTGATCTCTCTTATGTTGCTTGCAGCAAGTTCTGTGTCCTTTTGGGAAGTTTTTAGCTTTGATCATGCTAGCGTTTATTAAGCACTAATCTCTTCAGATGCTTTGGATAAGCCTTCTTGGAGAATGCGTGTATCTTTAGGACCCTAAGCCAAGAGGCAAAGGGAGTTTGGCCTTTGAGGTTTTTTGGGGAATTCTGCCTGCAGTGCTCAGGTCCTGTTATAAATATCCTTTTGAATTGGGAAGAAAAGGGTGTTTCCATGTTGGTGAAATGAGTGTTGGGTTGCAAAAAAGCACAATTGGTGTTCAATTTCATCCAAAATAATTGCTTTTCATTTTTAAGATGAGCTTGACATATTTAGTGGATTTACCACATCCAGTGAGCTGCCCATGCAGTATGAAGTCGCTGAGCAACATTCAAATAGCTGAGACATTTGTGACTGCTGTATGAAGTGAGATTTGGTACCTTTGGGCATTCAAAAAGGAACAAAGAACAGAATCTTTTGAAATGGCATGTCATGACCACCAAATAACATCTGATAGCTAAAAAGAAATCATTTTGGTAATATTTTGAATGTTCTTTTGTCCTGCATTGCCTTTCAGTCTATATAAGATCTGTGCCTGCATGCGTAATTCCTCATTTGTTAAACTGCTATAAACTGCAGGAGGGATTAGCACTGGAAAATAAAGGTAGGATGGCTGGTGAAGAGCAGCACAGCAGCAGTTCAGAACTTGTTAAAGAACAGCAGCAGTGAGGAGCAGGAATAGTTCAAAAATATAGGATTAAGGATTTAGCCTATATTTCTTATTCAGTCCAAATCCCTAACAATATCAGTGATAAGAGGAAGGATTTCAGATTTATGCCTGAGTTATTTGATGTTTGAAAATAAGGCTGCTATTTTGCACAACAGTAATGGGATTTAAATGAAAGAAGCATTTGTTTAACAGTTCATTGTGGCTGGAGGGCCATGTGGCACAGCACTTACAGGTGAGGTGCCTAATCTGATAACTGCTTCTCACTGGAATTGCTGGTATTCTTTTCTACAGTTTGTTGATGATGTAATTAATGCCAATGTAAGGTATTCTTTGATCACTTAAATTCTGGGACACAGGTGAATTAAGTAATAAGTGGAAAAAAACACTGGGTACAGGCTGCCCAGAGAAGCTGCGGCTGCCCCATCCCTGGCAGTGTTCAAGGCCAGGTTGGACACAGGGGCTTGGAGCAACTGCTCCAGTGGAAGGTGTCCCTGCCCGTGGCAGGGATTCAGAAGTGGATGAGCTTTAAGTCCCTTCCAACCCAAACCAATCTATGAGTCTGTAAATGAGAAGTACTTTGAGCTCAGTCATGCATTCCAATGTGATTAGTCCCATGAAAAAATGAGAGTACTTATCACTGCAAGAGCTGCCAAATTAGACTTGTTCACACTGAAAACTTAAAATATAGATGATTCTTTGCTTCAGGAGCTCAGACATACAGCTCTTCAGTGCTGCACTCCATGTGCTTGTGAAGCAGTGTTTTTGTGGGGTTTGAGAGTGTTCTGTTCCCAGTACCTTTCAGTCATATGAGGAGATGCTTCCATTGAAGCATCCACGTTTGTCATGCCTTCTGCCTCTTCCTGGGATATACCTGAGTAAATAAGACAGCAGCCATCTCAGAAGAACTCAGTAAGGCATAATTAAACCCAAACTCTGTCCTCTGCAGAGAGGTACTGCTGTAAGACCTTATAAAGGAGCATGGTTTGCATCCACAGCATCACGTGTATTGAGGCAGGAGGCCTCACACCGTTCTCATATAGCTCCTCGATGGTACTCATACCTTCTGTTGTGCACTTGTAGGGCCAGCAGCTAGCTCCGCTGTACAGAGAGACCACAGCTGCTTTGACCTGATGAGCACATGACCACCTCCTGACTTCTGAGCACAACCCCCCAAAATTATATCCTATTTTCAGCAAGAAAACCGAGTGTTTGGTGTGTTGCACAGACGAGGCATCTGCTGTGGCCTGCCTTGCCCTAGGAGCTGATGAAGTTGCACTGTCTCTAGAAAGAGCAGAGGGATTTTTTTTTCCTATACAGAATTAGAGATATGCCTTAAAAACCAAGGTGTCTGCTGGGAGACGTAGCATTTCTTATTGCCTGGTTCAGTCTGCATGGCACCAGCAATGAAGTCACAGTATGACCAAGGAAAAGAATGAATCACTTTCCCATAGGCATTTCTTTTAGCGGCTTTCAGAGGAAAGAAACCCCCCCAGGTATTTCTTCCTGGCTAGTTTAAATTTCAGTCTTTTCATTTAAAGAGCCATATGTAACTTCTAACCTAAGACTGACATTATATATTAGCGAGTGTCAGTGTTTCACTTGAGAGTCTTCACCAAGGATATATATTCAAGTGCAGTGTGATAAATGCTCTGACTCAGGAGTTGGATCTTTCTTCTTTTCCTTTTATCACAGGTAGACAGCAACTGGATGTGAAGCTTGTTGAATCTTTTAAAGATATTAATTTTAAATTTATATGGTATTATAGCATATAGTATATATTATAGTCCTTTTCATCAGGGGCTGTGGTGATAGGACAAAGGGTAATCAGTTTGAACTTAAACAGGGGAAGTTCAGATTAGGTATAAGGAAGAAGTTCTTCCTTGTGAGGATGGTGGGACACTGGAATGAATTGCCCGGGGAAGCTGTGAAAGTTCCATCACTGGCGGTGTTCAAGGCCAGGTTGGGTGGCATAGTTTAGTGGGAGGTGTCCCTGCCTGTGGCAGGGGTCTGGAACTGGATGATCTTACAGTCTTTTCCAACCCTAACTGTTCTATGATTAAGACAAACCTGTCCTCTTTAAAGTAGGAAGACAGCATTGGGGGAAGAGTATATTTTATACTGGCAGCTACTTTCACAGGTATTGGTAGTTTATGTGAAGTAACAATGATAACACTAGCAAATACTCTGGGTGGCATTTTTCACATCAGAAGTGCTTAATGTCTTGACTGTACTTGCTTCAAAGTGAAGATATTAAAAGAGGAGTAAGAGAAGAGTCTTTGTTTTAAAATGCATTTTGGGTGAGTGAATACTTTTTGCATCACAACCGGAGACCAGTAGCTACAAAGGCAGCTATGAGAAAACCCATCTGCAAGTACTCACCAGCAGGCTTCCAGTGATGGGGAACTGGGAAGCAGTGCTTTGTTTCTACATGCACCAGAAGCTTTGGTTATTGACCTGAATTTCAACTGCTTGAAACAATTTGATTGGAAGGGGTCTCATCACCCGTCCAGCTCTGCTGCGAGTTGGTAGAAAGCAGACAAGCTGGAAAGGAGAGAGACACATGACGGTGCTCCTGACATCTGCACTGGCGGCTTAGGAAGCGGTGTAGTGTTACTGTCTGCTTGGCTTACTGTGTCACCTATTAATGAGCAGTTTATTTACCAGGATTATCTTCCTTAGCTTTTTGCACATGCTGTTCTCTGTCTATGAGATAACCTTCCTGTCTGTGCCACCTGGCAGGGAGGCCAGAGGGGTGTTATGTTGGGCTAATTAAACATCAGGCTTGATTTCATGAGTTCCTGCCCTGCTCTTCGCCTGCTCCCTGAAGTACAGGCACATAAGCAGAGGATCTTATCATATCCTGAGTCTGAGGATGCTTTATTGCTGCGAGGCAGTGCTTGTTACCCAGCCACCCAGAATGGAGTCCTGACATAGGTCAGAAAGTCCTTTATATCTGACCACATGCTGCTTGTAAAGCAAATAGATAAAGGATGCATACACCTGTGCCAAAGTGTACATGAAGGAATCCTGCGGCACATCATCAGCGCCTGCCGTGACAAGGCATGAAGGAAGCCAGAAACTCAGTGCAGATCCAGTAGTGAACCACTTCTGCAATATTCCTAGAGCCATTCTGCATGGGGTTGTAACTGGCAAAGCTTTAAACATTTGTTTTCATCCTGTAGCTCACAAGCAGTGTGCTTTCAGTTAGTTACTCTAAGCAAGTGTTGGACCTCATGAAGGTTGTTCCCAACCAAAGTTGTTAGTGAGTCTGTATGTGAATGGAAAGTTTCTCCAGGTTAAGGTAAGGCATAAAAGAAAATCATACATTTAAAAATATTTTTTTCTTTCATTTTTTACTTCCTTGCTTATTTTTTTGTCTTTTATGAAGGTTGTTATTCTCCCATTGGAAAGACACAGGGACACCTTCCACTAGAGCAGGTTGCTTCAAGCCCCATCCAGCTTGGCCTTTGAAACTGCCAGGGATGGGGCAGCCACAACTTGATCCAATTACATCCATGTACTTGGGCTGTGAATCCATTCTGCTGTGTGGCACATGCAATGGTCATTTGTCCAGGATTCCTGTGATGAAAAGAGCTGGCAGTTCTGTCTGCCTCTGCTTGCCTTTCTGTCAGCGTGCAGCTCAAGTGCTGATGTTTTGGGGCAAGAAAAGAATTCCCAAGGCCTCATTTGATATACTCATGTGTGTATTTGTCTAGATTTATGGATTTGGGGAGAGGTAAAGAAACTACACAGCAATTGTACACAGATTTAGCAGAGATATAAATGAGCAAAGGTATAAGGCAGTTAGGACCTGGGATTTGATAAAGCTACAAACAGAAGAGAGGGTTACTTGGAAAGGCATTGATTACACTTAGTTGCCTTCCTTGTTATTCTGTTTTGGCCTCTTGGCTTTTTTGATTTCATAGGAAACATTGGAAGTGACTCGTAGGGAAAGACGAACGGGGAAAATTGCATCCTGGTAACCAGGTGTAAGTCTCCCCCAAGGGAAAGGCAGAACAAGGTGTGGGCTTCCTGTCATGTGCTTCCTCTAGTGCTATCTAGGTGTGCTCTGGGTCATCTCTGGGCTTGGATGATGCCTGAATCCCAGCCTGGCAAGGGAGGGAAGGACAGCAAGCGTCAGAGGAACTTCCTCAGGAGTCCCACTCACAGCCAGAGGGCTAAACCTGGACCCCCCTGGGGCTGCAGACTGAAATGGAAAGGCGAAGGAAATGGTGTATAGTTGGTCGCTGTTGAAAACAATGGGATTGTTGCCTTGCAAAACCAAATATCTTGTGAATATTCCAGAGACTGCATGTTTTGGAGTTCCTTTAAAGTGAACTCTCCTAGGAGCTGGTAACCAAGTCTGTTCTCTGTTGAGTATGACCTGTCCACATGAAGGAAGATATTGGATGGAAAACAGAGTGGACATTAATGATCCCAGGGCTGCATACAGCTTAATGATTAAAATGGGATGTTGGAAAGGAAAAGATGCAAAACACAGAATAGTGAGTTCATCTATGCAGAAAAATCAGAAATGCCTGTCTCCTCTCCCAGTCGTCTCTTGCTCTGTCTGATACAAACTCAACTGAAGTTGGAGGCAATGGGTCCTCTTTTCTATTTGGCTTTTGGAATAGACCTTGTGAGAGAAAAGGGTAGCTATCTCAGCCAATGCTTCCCAGGTCCCAAGTGTCTCTTACATGTGGTCCAAACTAACAATTATCACTTTTTAAACAGGAAATACAGCACTAACTAATAGGAGTAGCAGCTCAGCATTTGTTGAAGAAATCAATCTAATACTGCATGATCTCTTATGTTCTGTCTTGTGGTACATATTGGGCAATATCAGTCCAGAGGTTTACTGCAGGGCGTTGAAAACTATCTGGGACAATGAGGAGGAAAAAGCAATGCAATGTATTGTGGTCCATTTTTTCCCCTTTCAATGTTCCTGTTTCTACCACAGTAGCCTAAGACACCTTTGCTATAGATACAAAGGCTCCAGCTCTCTTAATTCTTCAGGAACAGCTTCTTTACAGCCTGACTTCACTAAGATCATAGAGGTGTGCTGTTGTTGATGGCTACCAGAAGAGTACGTCTCTGTCTTCATAATGGATGACATTTGGCAAAGCTCTGCAAGATGGAGGAGCTGAGGCTCTGTTTTCAGGTATGATATAAGTACTTATGAACTGACCTTTAAAGACAGGACTTGTGCTTCCAAAGTATTACCTGCCTTTGTATGTTAGAACTGATGTAGAGGAATGGCTGCACCAGTCTTGTATTTCCAGTACACCAGGTAACAGAAGTGCCTGATGGGCTGGGCAAGGATGCTTTTGTATCACAGTCAGTTGAAGTACCTGTTGACAAAGAGCTCTGGAGCTACTGCATTTCCCATGCTGGACAATCAGCTGCTTTGCTGCATCACAGTTTTGTGACCAAGCTGCTGTATCAGAGCTGGCAGGTACATGCAGCTGAGATGGTTTGTTGCTCTGTGACGGATTCAGTTATTCTTAAAGCCAGTTCCTTTGGTAAGAAGGAAAACCTCACCTGTGTGAGAGGCTGAACTTCTGGTCTGGCATCCCATTAGCTGTGCACAGCTCAATGATTTTCTTTTTTCATGCGTATATATATATATATATATATATTGTTCTATTTGAGCCCTGTGTGGAACAGCACCATACACTCTTATCCTTTTGTTTTGGTGTTCAGCGAGGGAATAAAGGTGCCTGTGAGAAATTCGCAGGGGATCTCATTTACTGGTGTTACAAAATTCAAACCCAAAGGGTCACACCCACGGGAGCTAATTGCCAACTGTGCTCTACCAATGGGAAATAAATGTTTCCATGGTAACTTTCTAATGAGCCTGCTTGGAAACCTTTCCAAGAAGAACTTTCTTCCAGTGGATCAGGCATTTGTGAGGCCAAGCAGCTCCGGTGCTGTAGGTATAATCCCACGTGATATTACTGGTGGTTTTTACACAGCCCAGTTATTGTCAAGGAGACAGTCTCCAACACAATGTGTACAGGCAGCACATGAAACCAGGTCAGGTCAGGATTGCACCTCATTTCAGGCTTCCTCACCTGAGGTAATCATGTTGGCTTCCTTCATAATCACTGTAGAGAAATAGATCCTTGTAGGATGTTTTTTATCTCACCTATTTTAGATTCCAGTCTCAGGCTGAGCTGAATCGTGCTCTAGAAGTGACATTTGCTTTATATTGACTATAAAGGGAGCCTGGATGACTCTCTCACACTTGTTGATAACAAGCTCTGAAGAGATGCCCCCTTCACTCCCCAGATGCTTTTGCAATCTAGAGGTCTAGAAAATACATGTTTAAGAAAAAAAGGTAGCATTGAGTAATTGTATAGTCCGGAAAAGATGAAATGAGGGACACACATGCAGCGGTTTTCAAATAAATGTAAAAGTAATTGAACGGGACAAAAGGAGTGGGGTAAACACTTCTAAAAATAAGGATAGCAAGACACTGAGAAGTACTGATTGCGTGCTTTTTTAATGGAAACATTCCAGAAGTTGCTTCAGCTCCCAGAACTCCAGCAGCTCCCGCCTCCAACTTAACACAAAGGTACTTACTGATACGCTTCTTTCCTGCTGTCAAGACAACACATGCTTGATTTTCCTCCTTTTGTTTCTCAAGGATGTATTTAAAAACACAACCAACCAAACAGGTTGGTTTTTTTCTCTTCCTCTTCTCTTTATTTTTTCGCCTTTCTTGTAAAGGGATTTTCTTGAGCAAGGTTTTTGGTGATGTTGTTGTTTTTTTTTTTTGGAGGGGGGAGTTGCCCAAGAGTTTTGGCTGCCCAGAGTACATGAAGTGTCGTAGAGTATTTGATTGGAAATAAAATCTGAGTAAGATAAGTTAAAATACCAGAAAAGCAATACAAAAGGCATACTAAATACCTGCAAACTAAGTGCTTCATGGGACGTCTGAGGAGATTTCACATGATTCAAAGTAATCAGCAATGGTGCTTTAAAATATAAAGGTTTGCTATTCCTCTCTCATTCCCTTAGTTTACCTGTTGTAGAAATAGGAATTTTTGGCAGTGACAGAATCTGAAATGTGACAGTGGATGTTCTTACTATGTGTATTGTTTCCTTCCCCACATCTCTAATGGTAGAAGTCAGACAGTCAGGCCAACGTTTCATGAGCAGTTCAAGGTGTTTCAAGCCACTGGTACCACTGAAAGCAGTAGCTCTGCCACCTTCCTCCAACTAGCTACGTGTCCCTGCATCTTCTTCACCTTCAGCCACTGCAGAGGGTGCTGCATCTGGGCAGAGCACCAGAGCTAGGATCTGACCCTGGATGAAATCAGTATTGTCTTTTCTCCCAGTGTCAGGAAGAGCTTGGTGTAGGTTTGGGCATAAGTGGAAGACGAAAAGATAGGGTTGCTTCTTAAAAGAAGTCACCATGCTAACTTAAAGTGTTGGTGAAAGCAGGAATCCAGTTGTGTGATGCTTGTTGATCAGCAGTTGGCATCTTTTAGTAACTTTGCAAAGGGTGAAGTCTGAATGTCAGTCCTCCAATTACAAAGTATAATTTAGGGAGTAAATGGTGCTCTAAGAAGAAAGTGCATTTTCATCTTGCTTTATTCTCATTAGGCATCATCTAGAAAACAAAGACATTTGTAGTGCTTTCAACGTTTTGGAGTGTGTTGGGGGGTCTGTATCTGCTTCCTGTGAAATCATTTAATATAATTTAACTAATCTGTGTGGGCCTGATGTCTCTTCTTCTATACACTCACAGATGAAGTGGTTAGTATTTAGATTCATTGCAGTGATCATCTGCTATTTGCAGATTGAGCCATTTGCTAGTGGACTTACTGAAGGGAAATTTAGCAATAGGATGACAAACATGGATGCTATTACTCTGTTGTGTATGGAAGGACTTCAACCTGTAGTTTTTAGCCTTGCATACACAGCTGTTTTTCTTCTAGGAAGTACATATATTTAAAACTGTAAAAATGTCATTTCATGTTTAGGCATTGTCCTTTACTCTTCGTTTGTCTGACCCAGAGCTCAGTTGCACAACCTGGTTGCAATGCTATAATTAACAAATTTCTGCCCATTTCTGCAATGCTTAAATTTGCTCAGAGGTTAATGCCTCTGACTGGTGGACTGCTAGCTCAAAACATATTGTAAGTCTGTGAAAGTTTTAGTCAGTGTGACACAGTGCTTTTTCTTCATGTGTTTAAACCCTTAATCTTTTTCTATTGAGAAGTGTTAAGAGCCTGAGTCTGAGAGCAGAAGGAGGTGAGAGCAAAATCCAGTCACATATGTTGTGAGATACCCTGAAATTTAAACTATGCCATTCGAGACTTCCTGGATGTGTTACCCTTTCTGGGTACTTCTCCTGCCTCATGAGTTTTCTCTAAAACTTCATGGCTATTACACATCAGAATTAAGAACATCATAAGGGGCAGAGCTTTACAGTCTGGATCCCCCTTGCAGAGGTAACAAAGCGGGAAGGAGGGAAACCACTGAAATGACTACTTTAAAACCTCAGAAAGGTGAATACATGGGGAGTTTGAAATTGCTTCCATAAACCAAGGCCCAGAAACTTATTGTTCTTCACCAGTGAGCAATGAAATTTGAAGAAAAAGGGATTTGTGCAGAGGATTTGCTCCTGGGACTGCATGACAGCTTGGTACATGGCAAACAGAAATGCTTTACGTGCCAAAGGCTATTAAATGTGGTATGTGCTGGAATGCTGACCATGGATGCTGCTGATCAGCTGTAGGGTAGGAGCTTGGAGAGGAGTAGTGCATTTTTACAGGCACCTTCTGTGTGTAGCTGGTGACTTACCTTATATAAAGTTGCATGCATGCTTACTGAAGCTGGTTCTAAAGTGGATGGGCCCCAGCTGGCTTGAGGCTGCAAGGTATCTTACAGTTAGGTTGTTGTAACTCACACTGTTGTACACAAACTAATAAAGCCTACTGGAAGCTTGATAGTTTTATAAAAGTATTCCTTACAGTAGGATTTTGATTTAACTTCTATTAAATGTAAGGTACTTAAGCATTCTAAAGACTGATACTGTAGGGTTTTTAGCTATTTTGGTTCCAAGCTAAACATCTTCAATGTGTACGTTAGTGTTCATATACATGCACAGACCAATCTAAACCCAGGTTACAGTGTGCTTCAGTGAGGTCCATGATTTCTAATGACTTTGCTTGTACAAATGTCACCATCTGGAAAGAGCTCATGTGACTTTTTACACTGAAGGAACAGACTGTATTTAGAAATTGGAGACTCTTGGTTTTCTTGTGGTGTTACATTATGCTGTCAGGTTTCAGTAAGAGGGATTTGTGCGGTTTCCATCTAAAACCAGTGTCATGGGTTCAGCAGTAGCAGTCATTTTTCTCCTTCTTAGTAGCTGGTGCAGCACTGTGTTTTTGACTTTCAGC
>JANRGW010027092.1:0-25431 GCA_024733675.1 Psilopsiagon aymara | reverse complement strand
AGTGAGGTCTCAGGAGAGCAGAGTAGAGGGGCAGAATCACCTCCCTCGACCTGCTGGTCACGCTCCTTTTGATGCAGGCCAGGATACAGTTGGCTTTCTGGCTGCAAGAGCGTATTGCCGGCTCATGCTGCTTTTCTCATCAACCAACACCCCCAAGTTCTTCTCCACAGGACTGCTCTGAATCTCTTCTCTGCCCAACCTGGAGCTGTGCCTGGGATTGCTCCCACACAGGTGTAGAACCTTGCACTTGTCATGGTTAAACTTCATCAGGTTGGCATCACCCCACCTTACAAGCTTGTCAAGGTCCCTCTGGATGGCATTCCTTCCCTCTAGCCTATCAACCTAACCACCCAGCTTGGTGTCATTGGCAAACTTTCTGAGGGCACACTCAATCCCACTGTTCATGTCACTGATAAAGATGTTGAACAAGGCCATTCCCGACACTGATCCCTGAGGGACACCGCTCGTTACTGGCCTCCATCTGGACATTCAGCCATTGAGCACAACTCTTTGTGTGCAGCCATCCAGCCAGTTCTGTATCCACAGAGTGGTCCACCTATCAAATTGATGTCTCTCCAATTTAGAGACAAGGATGTTGCCTGGGACAGTGTTGAATGCTTTGCACAAGTCCAGGTAGATGACATCAGCTGCTCTACACTGTCCATCAGTTCCGTAGCCCCATCCTAGAAGGCCAGCAAATTGGTCAAGCAGGATTTCCCCTTAGTAAAGCCATGCTGGCTTGGTCACTTGTTCTCAGAATAAACCGGCTATTTCTGCACTTTTCCTAAGACACAGCCTTCCTCAGGACTGTTTGTCTTCACACAGGACCAGAGGAGGATTAGTGCTGTCACATACAGAAAAGAATTATGCCTAGAAGAACACTTTCCTGGTCAGTTTGAAATTTAGCCTGCAGATATTTTGACCACAATCCATTGCAATCATTTCTGTAACAGTGTGTTGCTATTTGGGATTTTTTTCTGTTCTCCAAAAATTTCAGATGTGTTCTTTTTTATACCTTCCTCTGCGATGTGAAATTACTGGGGAGATTACAGTTAACGCAGTGTATTCAGTTTCTAAGTAAGTCACATAAATACTTCTGAACATCCTTTGCCATGGGGGTATTTTCATAAGATGATAAGTTAAAAAGTGTAGATTAAAGTAGGAGCTGAATGTTCAATCATTTCAACAACTCTCCGCACAAATTCCTGAAATAAAAAGATTCTTTAAAATGAAAATTAACTCCTATCTACATGAGCACTGAGAAATTTATATCCAAAATTACCATGAAAACATAGGAACCTCCAACTGAGGTATATAAAATAAACACATATTTCTCTTCCTCTACAAGTCATTCCCCTTGAAAGCTCTTCCAGACAGCACAGTGTTTGATCCTCCACCTGCATAGATGTAGGCAGATCCCACTGCTTACGGGGAGCCCTGAGCTCTGAAAAGAAGGGTCTCTGTCCCTCTGAATCCTTTTCTTCAACTGGGACCTTTATGAGTCTGAAACCAGCCCTATGGATTAGAAGTGAATCCCTGCACTTCAGAGAGATGTTCCATCTACAACCTCCAAAGAGTAAACGCAGGATTAATAACTTAAGCAAATAAGAGACAAAGTGTTAGGAGTGATCCAACACATGACATGGTTGACAACCATGTATTTCTCTAGCCTTGGACCCATAAATGACAGGGAATCTCTCACCTGTGGGCTACATACACATCACTGGACACACAACACCACTGCACATAGTTTGGAGGCACCTTACTTCCTTCTGCATTGTTATGGGGTAGTACTACAGCGTAAACGAAAGTCAGCCAAGCACATTTTCAAAGTCTGGTTTAGCCCTCTACTGATATCATCGTAGAATAATGAAATAGTTTGGGTTGAAAAGGACCTTAAGTATCAGGCAGTTCTATCTCCCAAATCTCTATTAATGATGACCTACTTTGTGATAGCCCTCTAACATTTAAAGCTGATTAGTAACCCTCTCTATATGGAACAATCACATGAAATACAATCACCAAATAATTATGTCAAGAAATAATTTGGCCAACTGGATAAATAATAGAACTTGTTCTACTTTATTATTTTTAAGCATACAATCTTATAATCTAATTGCCAGTTGCATTTCTGGCTCTACACCTTTCTAAGGAAAACCCGCAAGGAACCAGTATTTCAGGCTCTAAACTCATGGAGACAGAGCCCGAGGAGACACTATCAAGGAGCATATACCTCAGTCACACACACATAAGCACAACAGAGCTGAGCAAGGATTTTGATCTTCAGTCCAAGCTAGTCCACAGCCAAGAACCGTCTGCTTTTCTAGAGAGGGGATGAGTCTCCCCTCAATACAAAAAAACACCCTTATAATCCACACTCATATCACAGTCCCTTGAAAAAGGCAACACCTTGTCCTCATTGCTCTCACTTTAATCCAGACTCTTTGAAAACCCAGCACTTACACTACTGCAGTTTCTTCAAGGCATCATTTCAAGATACCATTTACCTTCCCAGCCTTCATTTCATGAGGCTAAGGTCCAAAACACTTTCTAGCACACTGAGGGTCAAGGTCAGAATTAAGACACTATACAGCAATGTCCACATGTATGTACAGAAAGCCTGAGACAAGTACCCAGAAAGGGCAAAATATCTCAGTTTGTCTCAAACAATGATAAATCCTGGACAATCTTCTCTGGAAATTCCTTCAACACCATTTTGCAGAAAACCTTTACTTTGACTAATTATTTCTTAATTTTACTAAATTTACTCCTAAATAATCACTTTTTTGGGAGAAATTGTTGAACCAGAAAATCACTGAGGTCTCTGAAACACATCTTCATAGTCCCTGTTCCAAACCAGCAGCAACAGCTAGACTCTCAGAAACAGTGTTTTGTCTTCAGGAGGATTTGAATCAGTATTTTCAACTTTGAAGTGCTATTTTTCATAACACTTTCCTTTAAAAAACTTTTGACTCAAAGAGAATGTGGAAAAAGCTCAGCAGAGCAGCATCAGGGCAACTTATATTAATCTGAAGAAGCGCATCAAACTAAATGGAAGACATGGCCAGAAAAACAAATCAAAGCAACCAGCCTGAACTCTGAACAAACTGGACTCTGTGGCAAATATTCAGGATCTTTTGCTGGGATGTCCCTACGTTCTACCTCTTCGGAGTCAGTAAGTTTTCGCACAGGTCAGAATCAGCTTAGACTTGTGTTTAGCTGAGCTTTTGCACACTTGCTGAAATGACTAGTTTAAGCACTGCCTAAAATCTTGTGCACATTTGTAAAACCCAGTCATTAGCTGTCTTTAAGGTGAGTTCAGATGAGGAGCACAAAGTCCAAGTCTGCATTCACAGAACTGGTGTCGGTTCACTCACAAATTTGGGAAGACCATTTAGTCTGGGTTTTACCACTGGCTTAATTTTATTATTTCTGAAATCAATGGAAGCATTATGAATAGCTTTAAAATGTTCCTGGTTGATGTTGACACAAGAAGCCTTAAGGAAAAAATCAAAGGATAACTCTACAGCCTTCTCCAGGCAGATACAAGTTTAGTCTGTCAAAGGTACAAGCTGATTCTTGGTTGCATTAACTCAGCCCAGAGTCAGTATATTCAAACTCTCAGATGACTTAGCTCAGTTTCAGAAACATGATGACTAGAACTACAGGGCTTCCAGTCAGAACAAGTTCGCACCTGTCTGGAAGTACTACAGGAACTACTTCAAGTGAGGATGTAGTTACACCCGAAAACCTATGCAGTTGCACCTGCAAACCATGGATAACTTCATTTTTTCTCTCCAAAACCATCAATATATTGTCAGAAATACAATTCTGATTTGTCACAGTAAAGGCATTGATGAATTTAGAAGTGATGCTATAAGACCTCATGGATTAGGTATCAGTCCTGTAAAATGCATGTGTTTTTATGCACCTTGAGTGTTCCCAGCAATCCTAATAGCAATTTTACTGTCTTTGAGGAACATCTGTGCTTCAGATTTCAGGTGCAAAGAGTTTGTCACAATGTCATGTGCAGATAGTTCTTGCTTTTTTTGTCTTTGCAGTTGCTCTCTCCAATAATCTATGTTGAAGATGATAAAATATCTTTGCCATAAGTGAACAGCAGAAAATCAAACCAATCATTTTACTAACTAGGACAAGAAAAGAACAAAACCTAATGACTAAGAACACATAAAGCTGAATTTCATCAAAAAATAACTAATTTTCTGGTGCAAAAATAAAACCACATCTATATTAAACATTAGGGAGTAGATGTGTCTACGCAGGATTAAAGGAAAAAAGAATTAGCAGACAACTTATTTTTTGTAAACAGTAATATGAAATCAAACTTCTTTTAACATGATCTTGATGCCAGTTGGGCTCAGTTTCTTTCATCAACAATTCAGCCTGAACCCAATATCTGCATGTGAGCCCTTGCTTAAGGTCAAATACCTATATTACACTGCCCTTCAAGCAATATTGAATCAGTAAAGTATCTTTTCAGCTACAGTTATATTAGATATAGCTATTGACTTCCTTCTTTTTTATTGCACTATAAAACATGCTGTAGTGAAAATAAAGGTTTACTTTGCAACAGAGAATTCACAGACATCTATTACTGCTGACTCTTCAAATCCTTGGACATGTGTCTTGCTGCCTGCGTTGATTGAGATATTCTGAAAACCAATTAACTGCCCTTCAAACAGGCTCCAACTGGTGCAATTAGTGCAGTGTATTTCATGTATCTGGGTATAGTAGATGCTGAAATACTTGCCCATGTCCCTTTGTGTATAACCAAACTGTTATTAAAAGGTTAGGTTTCTTTCTTTCCTGTTTTCAGAAAACAGGCAGCAAGCTGCTGTTCTCACAAAGGCTTCAGGATTTGGCTGCCTCCTTTTGATTTTAAAGATAATAGTGTCTCATCTTGATTCATCCTGCTCTAACAACTGAAGATCCAAGTGTTCTTTTGCCAAATACTGAAGTAGCTTTGAGACTGATGTGGCATCAGGAACAGCAATTATATTCACTTTTATAAGCCTCAGGTAGAAGGTTTGACAAAAGAAACGTTCTGTGATCCTCAAACAAAACATCAGTGACAAAAACAGGCTCCGATTTTAAAATTCCACCTTGTTCTTAAAGTGCTCTACAAAAGAAATCATCTAAGACTTTTTAGAGTGATATTTTTCAGACACTTGAAAGATGTCTAAACTGCAGAATATCCCTTTTACACTCAGCCATCTCATCTTTGGTTCCAACATCCCAACTCTGTGATGCAAACTCCCCTGAGAAAATCTCTGGTGAAATTAAAATAACAATAATAAAAATGAGCACTACCACCAGGGGGATATACAAGGAAGAAAGACGTTCAATAGTATTTAGCCTTTGAAAACATTCAAACGCAGGCAGGTCAGACAAGTCTATGTTTTCTCCATGGGCATTTTGTTCTCCTCGGTGCTCCACATCCAGGCAGCATCTCAGGACACTGTGAAAATAGAGATTTATACTGTCTGTGTACCTACATCACAAGTGGCTTTCATTGCCTGTGTGTCATGGAGGAACCTACAGGTCTGATGACAATGATCTATCACAAAAGTACATATTGATGATTCCTATCAGGGAAGGAAGAATCAGATTTGTTTTTCTGCTGAGTGATATCTGGTGAGGTCTATCCACAAAATACAAAGAGCCTCATATTACTTTTGTTGTCTCCTGGGATCACTGAAGAGCCAGAAACATTTATGCAGAGATTCAGGTCTAATTGCAGGAGACTCCCTATTAACAATCAAGGAAGCAACACAGGAAGTGGAAAACCTGAAACATGCTTCAAGTGTATCCTTAGGGCAGAGAGGAACAGAAGGTAATGTAAGCATTTTAGATCTAAGCATTCATCAGCTGTAGGCCTGTTTGCTATCTAGCAAAATCAGAGTGAGAACAGGTTGAAAGAACACTGGTGTAAAGGTGTCCAAGGTATATAGGGGATTAAATTTTTGCATGCTTCTAATGTTTGACTGAAGAATTCTCCTTCATTTAGAAGCAGAAGAAGAAGATGTGAAGAACTAGGGTATGATCTCATCCTTTGTAGCAAATCTAGCAATTATTAAGCAGCACTGAAATGATCTCTCTGAAAAAAGCCCTTGTTTGCTTACAGGGCAGGTGCAGAGGTTCAGTAGCAATAGGGGCTCCTGGGTCACCTCTCTAAGGGCAGCAGACTTTAAACTCCTTCCACATTTAAGAAGATAGGAATTGAAAACCAATCAAAAGCAAGCCAGACTGCAGTATTATACAAGCATCACAGTCAAGCAGTCCCCAAGAGCTAGCAGTCTAAATAGGCAGCAGAGACGAAGGAGCTAGAGCAAGACACACAAACAAATTAAACAACATAGTAGTTCTAAAGTTAGATACCAAGCTCATTTTGTTTTATCCCTTTCTTAAAGAACAGGAGGATTCCCAAAGTAATCATTGGAATGGCAAAGAGGAGGCTAAGATGGATTGGATGAACTTTCATGCTGGAACAACTGACCCAGGCTGCAGCTAACCCTTCTTGATATGGCCAAGCTCATCAGGAATCTCAGCAAACACCGCTGCAGTTCATGAGAGTTCCAGTAGCTGCACTGACACAGTCTGTGCACGGAAAGAGAAGACTGGAGTGGGACATCTGAATGAAGAGCTAAAGGCATACACAGGTCCAAATCAATCCTTGTACAGAACTTATGAGTGAATCAAGCAGGATCATCCATTTCCCTTTCTGTCCTCTGAACTGTCTGAAATGCACTTCTCCATATGTGTGTGTGTGCTAGGACAGTCATCAACTCTCCCAGTACTGAAAAAAATATATAATTTAAACCATATAACAAGTGCTAATTTATAGTAAACAATTAAACTGGGCAAGGTAAGTCATCCTTAGAATGCTGCTTTTCATGCTTTGAAGTGGCTGAGACCAGACAGCATCTTTGCCCTGATGAGTGCCAGCTATGAATGGTACTGCTATGCACTCCCAAGAAATCCCACAGTACTTACAGTGGGCCAAGCTCTCAAATGCAAACACATTGCCTGCTGGATTTTGCTTCAGAGATGAATGTTTACGTGAGTAATTGACACTGTGAAACATCCTGAAACTAGACTGCCATGTGTGTTTTGACAAGGCTTTGAGAGTCTCATTGTATGGGGAAATTATAACCTGGTGAAATGAAAACAGTGAAGAGAAAGGGAGAGAAATGCTAAAGATGACACATATTATGATCTTTTCGCAGCTAAGTTTGCCATTGGAATCTGCCACAATTTGCATCTACATTTGCATTTTAATTGTCATGTAAAAACCTTTGCACTGGAACTAATCCAGAAGAAGCATGTGTGAAACATGCATCCACACACAGATACAGGTCTTGGGTAGATGCCTAACCTTCTCCAATGGAAAAAGCTTGCTATAGGCAGTGTGTCTGAAGATTAAACTACCTCTTTCCCCACTCACTTCAGATGAGTCAAGAGGGCTCTTGCGGTAGGAACTGCAGATGAGCACTCAACTGCTTAAGAAACCAAACAACTTACATCCATCAAAGATACCTAAAGAAAGATTTAGGGGGCCTAATTCAGGTATCCACCTTTAAAAGTACATAATTACATATTTACATTTGAACCCTAGCAATGCCATAAGGCCCCAATGTAGATCAGCCACCTCTCCTGCCAAGTGCTGTGTTAACAGGAGATTCAGGTCTTGCTCCAAACAGTTTACAAGACAGACAAAGGAAATAATCAGCATCTTGCTTTTCTGGCATGAAACTGAGGCCCAAGGCCAAACAGAAGAGCTGACAATTGAAGCAAGACCGCTCATTAAAAATAAGTTATAGGCCAACAACTTAAATCAAGGCACTCTCCTTCACTGAACATCAACCCAGTGATTATCAGCACAAATTCATTCTGCAATAGAAAATCCTGTCTCCTTTTTCTCAATATCTTCGCAAGAGCACCTCCTTTGCCCCTGTGCCCAGCTCCACAAGAAGGGTGATTATTGTTTATAAACACCAACCATAAGGATGACTATGATTAACAGAAGCTTTGAGACATAGAGCCTTGTTGCAGTGTTTGGTCCTAGGCTGTGGCACTTTAGGAACAGCTACACTGTGGGGACATCATCCTGGAAGTTGGCTTTGCCTCACAAAGCCAAATCACAATTCCAGTAAGTCAATCTGGATCCACTCTGTTCAATAGAAATTACATCTAGCTTCAGTATAGGAGGACTGAGATGGATGGAAGATAATGATTTTTGCTTCAATGAAACAGTGTTGACTTGCAGTTTGCTTAGTGGGTATGAATTTAATTGCTGTCAAATACAAAGGGATGCTTTTCTTAGTCATAAATAGATAAGAAACTCTGACTTACAGCCTCTTAATTCTCACACTGCAGAACAGTTTGGGGGGGAGGGGGGTGTCCTTTAACAAAAAAGAGGATCCCCTGCCTGTAGGTATACCTGTTCACCAAGAGTGTCTTTGATGTTGGCAAGCAGTAATTCCTGTGACTTTTCAAGCTTCACTCAGTAACCCAGATCTGCAAAATGATCTCTATCAAGAGAAAAAGGTTTTAAAAAACCCCATATATTAAAAAGAGAAAAAAAAGTCAAAGGGGGATGGTTTTGCTTTTTAACTCACATTCCTTACTGAAGTAGGTGAGAAGTAATCAGACAAATGGTAGAACCAGCAAAACCAAACTGGAGATGCAAACAGCAGGGTGGGAAGGCCCAGCAGGGAGATAGCTTCATTTGGCTCAGCACTTTTCAGAGTAGTTCATCTGATCATGCCCTCAGCAAAAGAAGTGGGAGGGATTTTCCTTTTTTTTTTTTTTTCCCCTTTAGTGCCTGTGGGGCCTATTTGGGAGCTTGTATTCTTAACATGCTTGAAAAATGCTCCCCTCTTTACAATACCCCCCAGCCAGACTGAAAAAGTCAGAATCAAGTAACTGTGGATAGAGAACAGTACCACCACCTTTAGCAAGGCTGTTGCCTTCCTTCTGAGGGAAAAGTCAGCTTTTATTACTCAGGGCTGCATCATCAGATAACAAAAACTGCAAAAATTAGACACCCAGCATCAACTTAATTCTGCTCATTTGTGGATGTCTAAATAAGGTATCTCTTTGTAGCCCTGCTTATTAGCACCCATCAGTTATTTAGCAAAACTTCTTTGTTTCTATGGCATATACTTCACCTCCACAGCAGAAGGTAGAGGGTTAAATGATATAGGACACAGTTTCCTTTTTTATATGATAACTAAGAGCTGCAATATAATTGCATGATTGCTCTATTTCATTAAGGCTCCTTTTCCTTCTATTTCAAAAGGTTAATGCCACTCATATTTTCTTTTTTTATTGTCTGGCTTCACGTAATGCCATGGGACAAGACAAAATAAGCAGTTGCCTCAACAAACTATAATTCATCCCAGCAGAACAACGACCAGCTGTAATTCAGTCTATTTTTAAATCCAACATGTAATGAAAATCACTAAAAATAATACATTTCCCAGAGCCAAGACAATAGACCTAAAATGTGCAATAATTAGTGCTCTGGCCCAGGTGCTTCAGACTCTAAACTATTTTATGACTGCGAGATCTGTTCTTAGCAATCAGCCTCATCCATTGGTACCCACTTAACATCTTTATTATTAACATGTGTTTCTTGTACCATCTATGCTTAACCACAGGCTAAAAGCATCATATGCGCACTTAGCAGAAATCTCTGCCTCCCAACTCACTCCCAGCCAGTTCAAGACACTCAGAGGAAACATAAATGAATTCATTGTCTAAAAAGGGAAAGTCTGGCAGAAAAGACAAGGAAACCGCCTTGGCATGGTCTGATACATAACCATATTTATATACCGAAGAAAGCAGGCTGCAGATCAAAAACACATCTAAAAAACATCCACCTTGGCCAGCTGCCTCTCCTCACCAATATGAAGTGGCACACAGCAATTGATCTCCACTCCTTCTCTTTTACAATAACATTCAGTGATCTTCAGCAAGATTCTCTGCTGCATAACTTCAAAGTGTGTGTTAAGGTGTAATAAATACACAAAACCCATGCTGAATGATCCCTGACAGCCTGCCAAAAACCCCTGCTACTGCAACAGTGTGTTTTTCATAATCTGCATATGTGTTTTCCTTTAATTATTATCTCTCAGTGATCTGATACCTACCAAATATTTTAGCAGCCACAGTTTTGCATCTTCAGGCATGGCTCTTTTGGTCTGATTACATCTTTTGGAATCAAACATGCTCTAAGACTTTCTTCCTTGGGCAGTTAAGTGAGTTTCAAGGCTACTGCAAATGGCTAGATCTGAAATTCATAGAATCATAAAATCATTTTGGTAGGAAAATACCTGTAAATTCATCAAGTCTAATCATTAGCTTAGCACAGCCAAATCTAGCACTAAACCACTGAATTACAGAATCTTCAAATAATTTCCAATCTTACAGGTTGGAAAAGACCTGTAAGATCATCAAGTCCAACTGTAAACTTAACAGTACCAAGTCCACCACTAAACCATGTCCCTAAGCACCATAGCTACATGTCTTTTAGATACCTTTAGGGATGGTGACTCACTACTTCCCTAGGCAGCCTGTTCCAATGCTTGACAACCCTTCCAGTGAAGGCATTTTTCCCAATATCCAACCTAAACCTCCCCTGGCACAACTTGAGTCCATTTCCTCTTGTCCTATTACTTGTTATATGGGAGAAGAGATGGATATCCAGCTAACCACAACATTCTTACAGGTAGTTGTAGAGACCACTAAGGTCTCCTCCCAGGCTCCTCTTTCCAGGCTAAACACCCCCAGTTCTCCCAGCTGTTCCTCAGCAGACTTGTGCTCCAGACCCTTCACCAGCTTTGTTGCCCTTCTCTGGACCCACTCCAACACCTCAGTGTCATTCTTGTAGTGAGGTCCCAGAATTCAATAAAGGATTCAAGGTGCAGCCTCACAATGCTGAGTATAGGGCAATGATCACTTCCCTAGTCCTTCTGGCCACTCTATTTCTGACACAAGCCAGGATGCTCTTTGCCTTCTTGTCCATCTGGGCACAGGCTGCTCATATTCAGCTTCATCAACCAGCACCCCCAAGTCCTTTTCCACCAAGTGGCTTTCCAGACACTTTTCCCCAAGCCTGTAGCTTTCCATGGGGTTGTTGTGACTCACGTGCAGTGAGCTGGCACTTTGCCTTGTTGAGCCTCATATCATCGGCCACAGCCCATAGATCCCTCCTGTCCAGATCACTCCGCAAAGCCTCCCTATCCTCTAGTAGATCAACATTCTCATCCAACTTGATGTCATCTGCAACTTTCTGCACCCAATCCCTTCATCCAGATCACTGATAAAGATATTAAAGAGAACCAGCCCCAACACTGGGCTTTGGAGAACATCACTTGTTCCAGCTGCCAACTGGATACAGCCAGTCACCACAATTCTTTGGGCTTGGACATCCAGCCTTTTTTTTTTTTTTTCCCAGTGATGACTGCACTCATCGAAGCCACAAGTAGCCATTTTATTCAAGAAAATGCTTGGGAAACAGTGACAAAGGCTTTACCAAAGTCTCAGTCTATCTTCCAGCCTTTTCAGACCTTTTTTCCAGCCCTTTCTGTAGACAGGTATCACATTTGCTATTTTCCAGTCAACTGAGTGTTCCCCAGTCAGCCAGGACTGCTGATAAATGATGGGAAGCAACATGGTGTGCACTTCTGCCAGTTCTTTCAGTGCCATTGGATGGATCCCATCTGGCCCCACAGACCTGTGTGTGTCTAAATGGAGTAGCACGTTGCTGACCATTTCCCTTTGGATTGCTATAGGCGTGCTTAGGCAGAGAGATACAAGTCCCAAGAGCTCAAAGGCTCTTAAACACTGGGATCCCAACTATTGGCATTGTGAGAGTCAAGTATCTTAATCTTTATGAGGGTCTGGGCTTGCTCCATGCAACCAAAGTGTTTCTACAGCAAGCATTGAACCCATCTCTGCTGCATCCCAGCCAGCCCTCCAGCCACATCCCAGCCATAGATTTTGAAGCTTGTGCTTGTACAGAGGTGTTTATGCAGCTTAAGAGTAATTTGTAACCAGCTTATTGCAAAACATCCCTGCAGATTCTTAGAAGTGAAATAAACTTTCTCCCTTATCTGAGTTGACTACAGCTGTGGGGCTTTAATGTCCAATCTTTAGGCACAGTTGAATTCACAACTGTTTCCAGTATACTGTCACCAAACCTTAACATTAAGGCTGTGGCTGCATTCAGGCTCCCTAACCACCATACTGAAACTTTCTCACGTCAGCCCTTGGAGGCCATTGAGCAAGCCTGCAAGTCCAGAGACTAAGATCAAGACAAGAGGTTTCCCCTTCTCCTCATAGCATGTTCTCTCCTGTATTCATGTGAGTTGAGAAACAGCTCATGCCAATCTCAACTCTCCTAGTCTTGATCTTTTCCCAGCTGCATTCTGCCTCCTGCTTGTCCTCAGAGCCAGCTGTGGTAACAGAGACCAGATTTGATTCCTAGGGAAGGGAAAGGCTAGTCTGGGAAATAGCACTTTGATGTCCCTACTGCAGCTCCACAATAGAGAGGACGAGCAGCTCACATGGCTCTGGCTGGGTAAGGGTTATCTTCAGGGTGAACGTGAGTAGATCAGCCTGCCCTCAATATACAGTAAAAAGCTCTGAGGGCTTCATTGAACAGTGAGGGTAAAGAGAACACAAGGAGGACAGGGCAAAGTGCTGAGTAGCTGGTCATTAAAGGATCATGGATTGCCTTGAACACTCAGCAAGGTGGGTCACAGGGAAGAAATAGAGGCTGTTATTGACATAGATTGGATGAACTGGAACTATTCAAGCAATCTGAGACTGTAAACCCAAAATTACATTGAAACTGTTGCCCTGTCCCCAAAGTTCACTTACAGCTTGGCCAAAACCACAAGAATTCTTGGTCTATGTGCACATGACTATGAGCTCTGTAAAAGAAAAAAAGTTCATAATAAATATTGCTTCTGTGATAAAGCCAAGCTGAACTTGTATTTCAATACATCTAGTATCAAACAGTGCAGCACCCATGTCCTCAGCTTGAGCTGGACCTTTGGGACTGACATGGGAGCTTTATAGGGTTATGACTTGTGGGCCGAAATTAAAAATGACAAGATAAGAGTCTCTATTTTTCCAGATGTACATAGGGCTACTCAAGCACACAGTAAAATGGATTTTGACATTTAGATCAGATTTGTAGTCATTAAGACTTTGTATTTTGCATTCTGCCTACAGCAAATCTCAGCTTGACAAAAAAGGATTTTTAAATCGGTGAGTGCCAAACCAATGATTTCCTCTCTGTGGAGCTGCATAAACAAGAACAAGCATGAAATGATGAAGCAGCATTTGTGTACCTTGAATTTGAATATTGCTAATTGATTGGTTTTAACCTTAAGCTTTTATGTTTGTGCAGTGATAAATAGTTGCTTTTCAATAATTTGGCTTTTACATTAAAATGCCAGGAAAACATTGTTTTTCATAGACTGTATTTCGAGGTGAATATAGATTCTTCTGCTTTTTCATTATTTGCCTTTGATGATCTGTAGTCTTAAGAAAATAATCCTCTCTATACTTGAATCTCAGACCTGACTTTTCTCCTGCGAATAGAAAGAACTTGTTTGTAGTTTGGTTAAACAGTTAAATAAGCACTGAAAAAAAGCAAAGACAAAGAACAAGGTGTAAAAGGAAAAAGAAGTAGTAAACACAGCTCCCCCCTTCTGACATCCCTTAACTAATATTTCAACAGAAGTGATGCAATTTTTAGGAAATCCGTCTGAGAAGCTGAAAAATAAGCCTGATTTCCTGTATGACCTTGGCCAGTTATTTAGGGCCACCAACAGAAGGACCTAAAATTAGGCATCATGAATCCTATGACATTCAAGCAGTTCCAGACATCTGTGGTGTACTAAAAGCTCCCTAAGTGATGGATGGAGAGAATCAGTCACAGCACCTAGGTCAGGCAGCTGTAGCCACAGTGGGGAGCAATAGGGCAATACACCCACCTTGGGTGCTGTACTTTCTCCTGGTGACTCTAGGCGGGAGCTGAGGTGTAGCAATGAGGACATGGTAACTTCTTTCCTTCAGCACAGACAAAACACCTTTCATATCTTGCATCGGCATTATAAAGATTACAGTTCTGGTGGTTTGGTGCCTGGGTGTCAGTGACAAAGGTCAGCTAAATACTTGGGAGTCATGAGCTGTAAATTGTGGTGGTATCTTTCATTAGGCCTACCGCTAGAGATAAGGACCTCTACAGATAGCAGGCCATGGGACCATAGAAATCCCAGAGCCTCCAGTACTTGGCTTGCTTTCACTCTCAGAGATGGAGCTGCAGAGCCCAGTGGATGACGAGGAAGTTGTTAAGAGACGAAAATGTATACTTTGCTGCATGCTATGCATCTTCTGGTCCTTGCTCCTTGTGAGAAAAAACAGCATTAGATGCTTAGAAATCTTGCTAAAAATGCCAATAGAAGATAGGACTGGCATCCTGTGCAGACTAAAAAGCACTCTATGCTTTTGGTTTTCCTGTTTGAAGTGTTTCTTAACCTCAGCAGCTATAGGAAAGGCTACAATAAGAGAGAAGTCTACACATTAGCTCCAACCCTGGACCTCTCCCCAATGCTCACAACATGGTGCTGGAGCCATTTATCAACTGGGTCATTTGTTTACTAATAATTGCTCACACTTTGAGTCTTAGGTTGCTTTTTATCTATGTGCAGCAGCAATAAGTAGTTCCATTCTGCACTAAGTCAATGCTATTACTCTGTTGAAATGGTATTTTTGAAGTTGTAGAGACAAAGCGATTGTCCACATAATATTCAGATCTTTTCCAGCCCTTTACTTTGCTTTCTATGTGTCAGAGGAGAACTGCTCAACCAGCTTTCTTTGCATGGCCACTGAGGACCAACAGCACAGCTGGGATAAAAAGACACTCACTTGTTGCAGTGATTTGTTTCATTATATCTGGTGTGCTCCTTTCCTGCAAAGGCTGTAATAACCAAAGCTGCCTCTTTAAAGTTGTGATACTGACTGGTGTGTCCAGTGGAAATTAACCAGGGGAAAGCCCCAGGGGAACCTCAACCCACCCTTCCTCTGACCCAGTAGTGCTGGCTGGTACCTGTAAGCTCCATGTCACAGTGGGGAGCAGCTGCCTTCCCCCATCAGCCAGCCACAACATTCCTGACCCTGACATTGCTGAGCATCCGTTTGCACACATTTCACTCCTTGTGGTTTTTCTGTGATAGCAGCTTTCTCTTTAGCTTTCATCTGAAACCTGGTGTCTCTCTCTCAGGGTCAAGGTGATGTCTACATCATGCATGATTTTGTATAGCTGGAAAGCTTGAGATGCCCAACATCAATCAAATGCCTTTTTGTGACAGGCACTGTGACAGGAGCCAAGTGCTTACCCAGATGAAGAGTCTGTCTGAATGCACAAGGTAGGTAGAGGAATAAACATAACAAGGTAGAATCAGCATTCCTGGGTTTCACAGTAAGGCAACAGCTAAGAAAGCAACAGAGCCAGTCTCCTTGTTCTCAGACTAATGCCTGACCCCTTGACCAGCCAACAAGTAATACAGGGAAGCTACTTTGGATTCCAAATTAGCCCTGTAAGAATGACATGACAAGCACTACAGAATAGCAACAAAAGACATTTTTATGGAGGCATTTGTTTACTTTAATAGAGCAAACAGTTTAATTAGATTTTCCTCACACATCAGATAAATAGTGTTTTGCTCTGTCCTGTTCTGTATCTTGGAACGATTCTTAGATGTGGTTCCCCAGAGTAATTCCTTAAATTGCAGTGATTAACCACAGCCAGGGTATGGGTATTTTTGCTCATGTACTAAATGTCAAATTAAAGGCAAAAATGAAATTAAAATTATAATATTATTTTGTGATGGCTCCAAATCCAAACAGTCGGAATAATCCCTGAATTCTACCATTTTTCTCTTCAGCCAGTCAAAGCAGATGTCTTCATCTGCTTTGCTTGCAAGCACAGAAGCAGAGGAACGTCGGCTGTGCTGTATGTCATGGATCATGAAGCCATCAACCTCTCCTGTCATGAGCCGTGGAGCGCGGTACTGTATGTCCCTCAGGATGTATCACTGATCAGAAAGATCAAATTATACATAGCAGAACAAAATGAAAGAGATGTAATTCACTTCAAGAGCAGCATTGGCTTCCTGTACTTCCTCCTTTTGTGCCTCATTGAGCCCTGGGGAGAAAGAAATTAGGAAGAAAGTAGAGCAATTGCTAGAGATAAAAGCATCGAGGCCAAAAATTAGGGAAAGATTCAGACCTATGGTGATGCCAAACTTTTTCTCTTCATTGAATCAGCCCTTTCAGGATCACAAAGAAGGACAGGAAATCTCTGTTTGCATTTGCCACTTCCTAGCACTAAAAGGGAGAGGACAGCATATGGTTTCAGTGAGATGCACTTGGCGCTGCATAACATCAGATCCTGTGCATAAGCGTTAAGGCTGGTATGGCAGCACGTGCAGATGGAATAGAAGAAATGTCCCTCACAGAGCAGCTTGGGCACCCAGCAGTTCAATTTGCCCTCTTTACCTACATGTTTCAAGGCAGAAGGAGCAATCCTTGACCAGTCAACTCTTTCCCCCATTCACATGGCTTGAGATGCAGACTTCTGGCAGTAACACAAGTTCACCAGCAGCTCTCCAATGAAGCAGAATCCATGGAAGAGATTCTGTTAGTGTCATCTTTTCTGGAAGGTGGCTTTTCATAATTCATATAACCCAGAAATTTAAATGACAAATGACTTCAACCTCCTGTTCAATGGTGCTAGTTTGCTATGCAAAGAAGAGATGGGGTTTTTTTTACTGTCTTGGCAGTACAAACTAATTCCTAGCATGGCATTGAAGAAGCCAGGTATTGGGCTGAGGTATTTAGGCATCAGCTCATCTCTCAGTGACTGGAAATCTAGAAACAAGCAAAACAACACAACACTTATGGCAGCAGCATATAAACAACAATGTAAAATCACTGGAAAACGAATCATTTTTATTAACCGTTAAGTTGTAAGACTCAAAGAACTTCTGACTTCCTTCAATTTTTATATTATAAGAGTACTGCAATATTGCAAATAACCCTGCAGTAAAGATTTGGGGCTTTTTACTGCATTCTGAAAGCTGGGACAAAATAGTCTCTCAACAAAAATGGTGGACAATAATCTTGATGCAGTTGTTTCTGAAAGTTTTTATCATTTTAGCTGCGCCAAGATATACTCCAAGGTATATATTTGGCTTTAGTCTTCAGCTAGGGCAGTTTGTATGGAGAGGTAAGTTGGGGAACCAAAAATCAACACAGATAATCTGAAGCACAAAACTCCATTTCATGCTCCTGGAACTAATTTACTGCTAATGAACTGCTATTTAGATCATTCTGAAACTAAGAAGAACAATCTTGGAATAGCAACCCTTTCGATGCAGAAGAGATATGAGGAAGAGATTGTGTACTTGAAAGTTTATCTGAGGTATGATTTCCCAAATATAACAGTTGGTGTAATAAGTACAGTGCTTCCACTTACAGGTGTCCTTTCATATGCTTGGCCCATCATAACTTCAGCCATTGTTTCTATTGCAATAAGGGAAATAGCTCATATTTTAGACCTGACATTTCACATTTTCAGTGCTGAGAAGGGTTTTTAGCAATCAAGAGTCACACTTCTCTTTGGAACCCTTGCAAATACATATGCTTTAAACAAATTTAGTCTTCCTACCAGCTGCTTGATATTTAAAAACTCAAGGCAGGACACTCCAAAACAGGTCATAATTGGAACTTTCTCAGTGACATTTAAATCCTAACCATAAAATTATTGTTATTTTTCAGATGCTCTCAACAATTCAACTCACTTTCCTCTCAGCACCTATTGTATCATTGCATTATTTAAAAAACAAATGGTTCCTAATTTTATGAATCAGTGACACATACTCCTTCTCATAAGAAACGAGAAATTTTCAGAAACACACTTGGACAATCGGTTCTCAATAATTTGTCACGGAAGGTGTAGAAGAAAAAACCTGCCCAAAAGCATGACTGTGTAGCCACCATCTTGTGCCAACAAACCAAGTCAGATTTACTACATGGTATAGCATTGAGTCCCTGGGGTATCACTTAGAAGAGCAGTCAGTGTTATACTCTTGGAATCACAGAATCATAGAACGGTTTGGATTGGAAGAGACCTTAAAGATCATCCAGTTACAACTCCCTGCTATGGGCAGGGACACATTGCAGTAGACGAGGTTACTCAAAGGACCATCCAGCCTGACCTCGAACACTGCCAGAAGTGCAGCATTCACCACTTCTTGGGCAATCTGTTCCAGTGTCTCATGATCATCACAGTAAAGAACTTTTCACTAAAATCTAATCTAAATCTACCCTTTTTCAGTTTAAAGCCATTCCCCCTTGTTGTGTCACTACATGCCCTTGTAAAAAAACCCTCACTAGATTTCCTTTAGCTCCCCTTTAGGTACTGGAAGCTGCTGCAAGATGTCCCCAGACCCTTCTCTTCCCCAGGCTGAACAAGTCCAACTGTATCATTTGCCTTTATAGAAGAGGTGCCCCAGCCTTCTGATCATCTGTATAGTCCCTCTCTGGATTCCCTCCAACATTTAAATGTCTTTCTCATATTTGGAGCCCCAGAGCTGGATGGAGTACCACAGATGGGTTCTCATAACAGCAGTGTAAAGGGAAAACATAACTGCCTTTGACCTGCTGGTCACACTTCTTTTGATGTAGCCCAGGTTGGCTTCCTGTGCTGTGAGCACACACAGCCGGTCATGGTGAGCTTCTCATCAACCAACACTTCCAAGTCCTTCTCAGGGCTGCTCTCAGCACACTCTTTGCCCAGCCTGTGCTTGTGCTTGGGTTGGGACAACCCAGGTGTAGGACCTTGAACTGGGCCTTGTCGAACTGCGTGAGGTTCGCACTGGCCTGCCCCTCAGCTGTGTCAAAGTGCCTCTGGATGGCATCCCTTCCCTCTGGCATATCAACTGAACCACACAGCTTGGTGTCATTGGAAAACTTGCTGAGGGTGAACTCAATCCCACTGCTCATGTCACCGAAAAAAGTGTTAAACAGTGCCAGCCCCAAAACCAACCCTTGAGGAACACCAGTCATTTGAACATCAAACCAATGATGACAACTCTGTGTGTGACCCCCAGCCAATTCTTTATCCATCAAGTAGTCCATCTGTCAAATCCTTGTCTGTCCAGTTCAGAGAAAAGGATGTCTTGCGGGAGAGTGTCAAATGCTTTACATAATCCAGGTAGGTGACATCAGTTGCTCTTCCCTTATCCACCTGCACTGTAACCCTGTTGTAGAAGGCCACCAAATTTATTAGGCACAATTTGCCCTTAGGGAAGCCTTGTTGGCTGTCACCAATCACTTCCTTATTTTCCATGTGCTTTAGCATACTTTACAGAATCTGTCCATGATCTTGCCAGGCACTGAGGTTCCTGTCAAGAGACTGTATTAGACTGTATTATCCCAGGTCTTTCTTTTTTCCTTTCTCAAATTTCCCACTACTATGTCACTTAAACACCAGAAATAATATTTGTTAGAGAGCAATGGACCTACATACAAAATAAGAGAGATTGCATTAAAAAATATCAAGTAATCATGCACCTCAAAGGTTTCAAAATTATTTGCTTCAATGAAATAAAGATCCCTTTCTTTCAAGATAGCCAATAAAGACTTCAGTTCAATATCCAGCTACAGGAAAGAAAAAAAAGAAACATTAAAAAAATATTGACTGGACATTGCAAGCATGTGGAACAGCATAAAGAGTAGTGCAAGACACACGATGCATAATAAACCAATTGCAGCCATTCCTGGAACAGTGTGTGCAGAGCTTGTTACACCATTTCAAAAGGGAGCTCTGGAATTGTAAGGATGAAAGGAGGATAATAAAACGCAGATTTTATAAAGACAGGGTTTACTTATCGTAGAAGGGTAAATCAGAGTAGGACATGAAAAAAGTATAGAATAATGAATAGTCTAGAGTATACAGAGAGTTTCAGTTTTTTCCAGGGGTCCTTTTGTGCCAGAACAGTTCAAAAGGTGGTCCAGTATCTGCTCCAGGCCTGAAATGAGCTATGGCCTTTTAATTCATATGCTAATGGCCTATAAGAACATGGAATCATAGAATAGTTAGGGTTGGAAAGGATCACCTAGTTCCAGCCCTGCTTCCATGGGCAGAGACATGGGTCTGTACCAGCCTACCTCAGAAGTAAAAGCAAATTCAAAGAGAGAATATACACTTTAAAGAATAAGAACACTCAAAATGATAAAAACCCACACAATCTGAATTAATTAATACAGAATTAATCTGGGAGCCCCTCTCTTGCAAACTTCAAGTTTGCCTTGCCTCTATTTACAGCGCATCAGGATGAAGAATGAAATGATGGATGATTACTCTGTGACCTGTATCCTTAGTAGATACTGCATACAAGCATTGCTCTTTTCTCCATAATTGTAACAAAGCACTGAGCTGCAAGGTGCAGCACCACAGCCACTGAGGGGTGTGTGTGGATTCCCTCCTTGCTCAAAAGCATCCTTCCTCAGTGCTGGGTGTGTAATCATGGAGGTGAGCATGAGTCCATCTCATCTGATGCTGACTCCACTGTTAAAAAGAAACTCCACACCTCTCAGCTGGAGAAAGCCTCTGTCCATTTCCCTTAGGATTTGGCAGAAAGAAGGGGTTCTTCAGATGGCAATGCAGAGCAAAAGCCCAACTGCGGAGCTTTGAATTGCTTCCTGAAGCAGGTTCTCTGTTAACTATACAGGCATTCCAAGGATGACCTGGATGCTGGAGAATCCACTCTATGTCTGCACACTACAACGACAGATAATTATTTTTTTTATGGATAATTACTTTTTTAATAAGTTTCTTAAAACCTTCATACAAGTTTTAGTCACCTTTGTACCTGAAATTTGGAATTTTAGTCTACAAGTTGGTAACAGTACAATGACGCTTGCACCTCAAAAAAGAAGTCAGGGCAATGATTTAACGAGATTAATCCCATCAACATGGAACTAAACAGACAGCAGCATGCTGGAAAGCCTTGTAGATGAAACTTCTTGAGAAGAAATTGATAAACTGAAAATAAACTTCCAGGGCTTAATTCTTGTCATATTTACAAATGTAAAACTCAGAAAAAGACGCAAATCGAGGCAGCAGGGTAATTCAGGGGTTGAATATAGAATCATAGAATAGTTAGGGTTGGAAAGAACCTTAAGATTATCTAGTTCCAGCTCCATGCCATCAGCAGGGATGCCTCACACTAGACCATGTTCAACCAGAGATCAGCCCACAGACCACAGCTGTTTGGAGAATTAAAATTAAAGCTATCATAACGGCAATGACACAAAACCGAAAGTGGACATGAGATGGAGAAATCATTTGCATAGATTTTTAGTACATAAATACTGAGAGTAGAAGAGTATCACTTATAGAAAGACAGACTTTTGTCCCCCCACAAAAGACCTTACAGATTTGTATGTATTTGATGGATTTTCCCCATATCATGTACATTTGTTTATTCTTTCTCTATTAAAAATCTTCAGTAAACAATATCCCTTGAGTTGATGGGAAGGATACAAAGGGAGCATATTGTCACAGATGACAGTGGGACAGAATTGAGCTAGACAGATTTATTCTCAGGTTTAGTAAGAAATTCACAATTACTGCAAAGGGAAAGGAGAAAGAAATTACTTTTGCTTGGGGCAGTTAATGGCTATGACACTATCCCTTGCCTCTTAATCACTTGCTGCAGTGAAACAACAATCAATACAGTGTAAAAGAGATCACTGAGGGCCTGAACCAGGTCTCACTAAAAACAGTGATGGAAAAAATTCCTTCCCCAAGGGAATTTCTCTGAGAGCCACAGCACAGGACCTGCAGTCCAAGAGCCTAGACCAAGGTGACTTTGAGACACAGTTATACTTTTCAATTAGGGCTGCTTCAGAGGACTGAAACACATCCTCAGGGAATGCATCCCAGTCCGAACAGTATCCCCAGGCCATTGCACAAACACAACACTGCAAGTCTTTTCAGCCTTGCCTCATTACACTGGTTCCCTGCCTGTCCTCCCTGCAACAGGTTCACAGAAGACAGAAATGGAATGTCTTTCCATTGCAGAGCAAAGACGAAAGCTGAGGCATCTGAGGCTTTGTGCTGCTGGATCTCAGCTCCAGCCTAGTGGAGATGGAATGCAGGCAGAAGGCTTCACACTTTAAGAGGCAGTAGAGTGTTACAGGAGAGAAGAGGGCTGATCCAGTACCACAGCTTTACTCCACAGGACCTTCAGTCATTATTTCTTTGCCATGGGATCTCTTATAACCAAGTGTCAGTCATTTGCTTCCCTGCACCTCATTTCTACAGAAAATTTACTGCTACATCATTGTCTCCTGGGTGTGAAAGGGTTGACCACTGGCTGTCTTAAACTGTGAATTCCTAGGACTGAAACATAAGAAGAATCTCAGGTTTCTAAAGAAAATTGCAGGTCAGACCCACTGGAAATTTTGACATTTTTATTTTATTGCAAACAAAAAAAAAAAGAAAAGAGAAAAAAGTTTTTTCCTAAAATTGTGTCACTAAACTAAAGCATGTACTCTGGCTTTTCTCCAAGGCTGATTACAAACCTGGATCTGCAATATAATTCAAAGATGAAATAATTACAAGGCTTAGAGGTGAAGAGAGGTTTTTTAATGTTCCACACCCAGCTTTGCTCCTGATCCCTCACTGACTTCAGGCGACAAACCAAAACCAGCTTAAACTTCATCTAATTTTCACATCTGGAGGCATTAAATCACTAGGAATGTTCTTGTAAAGTCATACCAAAGGTCCATCTAATCCAATATTCTACTTCCAACTGTGGTGAGAAGCCTAGGAAAAGGGTGTAAGAACCAAACAAGCATGTAAATTATATTTTGCTCAGTATAGCTCAGTCTCCAGCAGGCTATGGTTCACAAATTTGCTCAGCAATGGAACTATCTTTGCATGTAATAAACCTCAGTGCATCTTTCATAAATTTACCTAATCAGTTTTTAAGCCTATGTAAACATTTGCCTCCCACAACCTCTTCTGCTATTAAGTCTCTTAGGTGCTGCTTAAGCACCTTCATAGTTTCACTCACATTCATTGTCCAGCCTCTGCTTGGCTTCCAGTTCTATTGTATCATTTTTGTGATGGGAATACCAAAAGCGTACTTTGTTCTCATGAAGCTGCATACACCACACAGAATATTTTATTCTTTATTCTCCTTTTTTTTTTTTTAATATACAGCTTTCGTTTCTAATGAACATTGAGTTGATTTTTCATAGAGTTAATGGCCTTCTTTAATCCCAGTTTCACCAAGATATCATCATTGGTTTCTCTAAGAATTCATACCCTGTTCTCCATCAGCTTTTCTCCATGTGTATTATTTTATATTTGTTCATTCTTGTCCTGTATTATGAGTCTTTTTCTAAATTCTTTACAATGACCTTTCGTTTGCAACTTTATAGAATCATATAATGGTTTGGGTTGGAAAGGATTTTAAGATTATCTTCTTCCAACCTCCCTCCCACAAGCAGGAACACCTCGCACTGGACCAGGCTACACCAAGCCCTGTCCAAGCTGGCCTTGAACATTGCAGAGATGGAGCATTCCCAACTTCCTTGGACAACCTACTCCAGTGCCCTACCACCCTCACAGTAAAGAATTTCTTCCTTGAATCTAACCTAAATCTCCACTATGTAAGTTTGAACACATTACCCCGTGTCCTATCACTACAGTATCATGAGAAAACTTTGTCATCTTACTCTTTACATCCTTTCCTAAGCCAGCTATGAAAATACTGAACCATGCATGTCTATGGGACACTAACGGGGCTTTCCACCATTGACAAAACTGGCAGCTTAATCCTACCCTTTTTTCTTGTGCCTTTTAACCACTCTTTCATCTGTGTGAGGACCTTTCCTCTTATCCTGCAGCAGCTCAGTTTCTTTAAAAGTCTTTGATGAGGAACCTTGTCAAGGGCTTTCCAGAAACCCAAGTATCGTCTGGATCTCCCTAGTCTACTTGTTTATTGACTCCTTCAAAGGATAGATTTATGATGCACAACTCTATAAATGCCACAGGGACTCCTCCTCAATACATCATATTTGCCCACATGCCTACTAATGTTCCACTTTATTATAGTTTCTATCATCTTGCCTTGTGTGGATGTTTGATTTACTGGCCTGTAGTTCCCCAGGTTTTCCCTCACATCTTCCACTTTCCTTTGCACTGACATTAGAATAGTTTTATGCCTGAGGTTCAACTAGTAACCAATCACAAAGTGTCAGGCAGAATCATAGACTCATTCACAATGCCAAGTCGGAAGGGACCCGTAAGGGTCGTCAGGTCCCTGCTCCTTATAGGGCTTAAAGCAGAGCAGATATATCTGGGCCACTTATTTCAAATACCACATTTGATCTTAGGTTTGAAAATTTCCCAGAAACTCAAAATTCTGTTACTAAGGAGTATGTAATGAATACAGTTATTCCTCACATTCAGCTAATTTTATTTCATCCATCTCGGTAAGAAAAATACTAAGCCATTTTTTGAAAAGAATAATTTTTAGATATGTAGGAACCAAAGCAAACTAGCATTTAAGCAAACATCCTCCTTTATTTTGTTGATTGTGATGACATTCCCACTGAAACCAGCAGAGAAATTGGCACCTTGACACACAGAAACTCTTGCTGCAGAAAGTGACCAAAAATCAAGAGGTTGTGCCCCTTCTTATAGGCCAAATTTAGTTCCTGAAGTCAGTGCCTGCTTTCAACCTAAATAAAAGTGTCTCTGTCTTGAGACCAGTAACCAGCCACACTTGCAGCTCTGTCATATGTTCTCTGCCTGAACAACAAGCAAAATATTCCTTCTTCTCAGCTGCTTGCCACTGCCCTGTGCAGCACTACAGGAACATGTGCCCATGTACCTCTGCCACTGCTGCCCAACACTCAGTTTAATGCAAACCTACTTTTTCATTGTGCTAACCTCATAAAGGAGACCATGAGCTGGAGCACACAGAGCATGGCAGGCTTGCTGTCAGTAACATCCAGAGAAGGTGCAGATGTTGTGGGGAGGGTAAAAGCTTCTTGAAAAAGTGCCAGCAAGTTTTCTAGAAGTTGTTTTGCAGATGTCATCAGTGCTGAAAAAAATCAGTCGTTCTTGGCTATGCTACTGAAATAAACATCCTGGTGGCTGTCCTAATGATGCTCAAGCTAGAAAGTAGGACCAGGGAAAGGTAAGCATAGAATCATAGAATCATAGAAGAGTTAGGATTGGAAAGGACCTTAAGATCATCCAGTTCCAACCCCCCTGCCATGGGCAGGGACACCTCACACTAAACC
>JANRGW010027084.1:0-23763 GCA_024733675.1 Psilopsiagon aymara | reverse complement strand
GGATAATAATTTCCACCTATGACAGAAAGGAATGAATATAAAGAAAAAACCACATCTGCGAATTAAGGACACAGCGCAGTCTTAGATCAGAGCTTTCAAAACTACCCACAATCTGGTACCACCAATTTGAGAGAGACTGCCTTATTCAGCTTTCCCTCACTTTGCCTCTGTATACTACTATTTGGAAGTATAACACCACAGCCAAGCTGCTGGTTTCTCCACCACTATACAAAAACAGAGTAAAGCATGGTAAGATAGGAAGCACCAAGCTGCTGAGGTAAGATTTTCCTTCAGCATGCCTTGTAGGAAAAGCAGAGTACAACAGTGATAAGCTGAAAGAGAGAAGCAGCAGCACAGAGATTTGGGGTTTTAGTACACAGATAAGTAGCCTCATCTGGCCCACAAAGTCAGGAGTTCCAACTGCACTTATCATGATGGCAATGACTGAAACTAAATTTAGGACCTTCTGCCTAAATCACGCTCCCCCACTAGGACAGCAACAAAAAGGAGAGAAGAAAAAAAAAAAAGAACATACCCAGCAGTGCTGGACTAAAAAGCAACAGGTGTTCCCAAGGGAAAATAAAGATCATCAGCATGGAACTCAACCCTATTCTTTCATGACATACAGTGCCAAATTAAAAACATTAATTGCTGAATGGGTGGGTAACTAGTAACATAAATGCAGCACAAGTTTGAACCGGAAGAAGTATATAAACTTAAAGCCCAGGCAGCAAAAATACGATGAAATCCCTTCTTAGAAGGCCAACACTAACTGGTGAACATATCTGAAATTTCTTTTAAGAAATAACAAAAGGCAGTCAAATGAAAAGGCTTGATTTTACTACTTAATCTAGAAAATCCTGAATTCACAAAGAACAGATCTACATGATATTTCTGCATTATTTATATCCTTATTGGTTAAACATTTTATACACAGTTTAAACAATTCAACATGATACCTAGTACATACTATCAAAACCACCTACATAGACACAGTATTTACAAAACCTCAATAAATTCATCACTATCAACAACATTTCCACTAATATGTAAGTTTAACTTATATAGGAAGAAAACCAAGTGTATTTCCTATTGCTAATGAAATATTAACCGCAATAAAACAGATGCAAAATGTGAGAGAAATGAGCCTGAAATGAGCAATGAAAAACCAGTATGCCTGGTTTTGCTTTACATGTTCTGTTAACTGCTTCAACACATACAATTCATGAACAGAATGTACACAGTAACCCAATAAACACTTTTCATGCTATTGAAACCAAACTGAGATGACAGACTGAAAGCTGTTAAGCTACTGGGACATGTTTCAGAACTATTCTATTGCACAAAGAGTATGAAAAGAATTATCAAATTCTTAAATTCTGGAGAAAGTCAAAATTCATCTATTTTCAGACTGGCTAAATACATAGGTAAATTACCAGCAGAAATGTACCCAAAATTCATGTTAACATAGCACTTAGCGATGCATGGAAAGATCCTTTTCTGGTAAAAGAGAGTAAGCGAATCGTAAAACCAACCAACCCCTATCACACGTGAGCAGATACGATTGACTGGATTGAATATTCTTTAACTAGAATTGATAAATCACTCAATTAGATAATATTGTTAATGCTCATTGCCACGCTCATTTCATCAACAGTAAGCTTACCTTTCCTTTCGATCCAGATTGCTTAAAATATGAAAAAAGAAAAAAAAACATAAGATGCAAAGCCCCACATGTGTTGCACATCACTAAATTCAAAAGTTATTCAATATAAACTATAACTGTTTCATTGTCTCTTGCACTCACTTGACTAGTTTTCAAATGATCATTACTATTTTTCATAGCATTATTGTAACAGTAGTTATAAAGACAAAACCAAATGTTACCTCACAGGCAGCAATGGTCCAAATACTCCACTGTCTTGCCAATTTTTCAACACATAAACTTTGATTAATTCCAAATTCAACCTGGCAATCCCACATAATTTACTGCAATGTAGAACCTGACATGACAGAATCCTAATACTTAAGATCAAGCCTCAATTTCAACCCCGATTGCCATGCAAAACATGATAAAAATATTTAAGTGTTTCAACTGACAGTAAAAAAAAAACAACCAGAAAGCACTACTTAAACATTTAGGAGCCCACATGCAATTAGCTATTGGATAGAGGATAAACAGAAGCAAGCAGCCTCCTGCTGGGGTTTTGGCTAAGAAGAACCTCCAAATATATTAAAGAATTAGGGCTACCAGTTTCAGAAGTGTCTCCATTAACATCAGTGCACAGAGCTGATACTCACAACTCAGGTCCTTTGTATACCAAGCTGGAGATAAAAATAGATCTAACTAAGCACAGCACAAAGGCAACTTGAGAACACTGTCGTTATCTCTCCTGCCTTTTCAAAATTCACAATAAGAAACGCTGTAAGTTTTCAATCTATGTGACAGTTCCTCCCAAACATCAAAAACCTAACAAACTTCTGTCATATATGCATTACACTAACAGTATCCTAAAAGAGAACAAATTCAAACTGTTCCCTGTTTTACTGCAGTCAAATTAAACAGTGTATTGATATTACAGGAAAATATAAACTCACTCTACTTTCCTTTTCACAAACAGAACACTCACAAGAATAGGGCAAACTCTTTGTTACCCAAAGGAACAGCAATACTGAAAGTAGACCACGTAAGAAGGTGATCCTGATAGTCCTACAGAGTGCAGTATAAAAACATATTTAATCTCCAAAATGCTCCGGGAAGAGAGTAAAAAGAATTCAAAACTGAATGTGACCACTGCAACTTCGACTGAGGGTGATCAGCTAATGCTGCATGAGAACAGCAAAAAATCGCTTCCAACTGGAGCTGGCCTTTACAAACAAAAAACACTGTGTTTTTTGCAGGTCACATCTGAGTTTATAAATCCACTCTGATCCAAACCATGTCCAGATGGAGCCAGATCCAGTATCTTTGCATCCTTGGCACAGTTAATATGTAACTTGGATTAACTGTTTACAGGTGCTGGAAAGAGTCACACTGTTAAGAACTCTAAATTTTAATGCTAAGAAAACTAATGGCAGGAAAAAATTCCAGAATGCCCGATGCCGTACATTTTCATTACATTAGATGCCTCACCTGCTTGTTTTAAAATCCCACATTAATATAATGCATTTTAAAAATTCTTACAGCTCAGAAACTTTAAGAAATGAGAATCCTGGACAGACTCAGGAATTATAACAAGGAGTGTCCCTCTAAATTGCTTCATGCAGCTCATGTAGAAGGTGCCTTAAACACGTTGTACATACATGCCATTCCAGTGCCAAGTCTTAGAGAACAGTAAATCAACATCATAAGAAAAAACTATGCATCCATTAAATGAAGCAAAACAGTCTGAACCAACTACAACATTAGGCCATGCCATATCTGAAAATCTGTTGTATCAGAAGTAAACAAATTTTAACATCACCCTCAGATTGCATTAGAAAACCATATTTATCAAAATATTATTTTGAAATGCCAGATTTTGTTTGCTGGAAGCTTATATTTTACATATGACTACAACAGATACTCAGACAAAATTTAGCAATTAACATGCATGTGCAAAAAGTTGAAGAGCTGAGAAATACAGGACACATCACAAGCTCCAAATTCAACTTGATAGAGATTATGACTGATTTTTATTATTAGTCTGCCCTGCGTGACACCATCCCCACACAAAGAAGCCAGTATAAATAACAGAATCTGTAATGGCAGTGCCAGAGAGTCAATCTGCTCAGAGCTAATTTAATCATGGTTTTATTTTCAATTATCCATTCAATAATCCACTACAGATTCAGGAACAATATATTAGGTTAGTTAAAACTATTTTTCCCATGTTGTTTCTGATCACCATACCTTAAAAGAATTTTATAAAATCAAGGTAAAAGAACACATCTTTGTGTTGCTTGTAAATTTGTATAGGAAAAAAACCTCAACATCTTAGAACTCAATTTCCATGCCACCAGCTTTACTTAGTCTTGTGTTTAATGTTATTTATCTTGATATATACCTAAAATTTTACTCATGGTCTGCATCTCACATTTCCTGCATATAGTCCTTTCTGAGAGGGCATAACCAGAATTTACTTTTAAACTCACTACTGCACAATGTCAGTAAAAATTAGTAAAAAGAGATTAAAAAATCACGCATAACTACAACCAAAAAACCATACCCACTTCATATACACTAAAGATTAGTGTATATGGAATTTTGTAAGTGTAAGGAATTTTGTGTTATGAACAGTTTTCAACAGTCCTAATTTACTTATTTTTTCCTAACAACTACTGTCTTCTCATTAATAAACCTGTTTTCCATATCAAGTAGCCCTGAGATCCCCTTCTTTTTTAATTAAAAAAAAAAACCCAAACCCAACAGTATTACAGAAGACCATGTTCTATTAATTTTCAAACCTCTACCTCAGAAACAGATTTAGAAGCCTTTAAAAAGAAGTCAACTGAGTCAACTGGCAAAAGATACTGGAATTAAATATCCTTTGCACAGATCCCCTGTAAAGCTCACCCTCAGACAATTAGATCATGCTGGTTCTGACATCCTCCAGTAGCAAAGCACTGCTTGGAATTGTTATGACTATTTCCTGCCTTTGAAACTCCAGAAATATTCTTAGTTAATTGTCTGTTGTTAATGTAAATGAACTACAATAACAACCCGAAAAGAAAATAAATTTAGAAATATTCAGAATGACTAATATCCAACTACTTCGCGCAATATTCAGCTTATCTATACTATGCATTAGTTTTCCTTCTGCACGTCACATGGAGCTGCTGCTTCTGGGTTTCATTTGCACATAAATGAAGGCTTATAAAGAAGCAAGTCCCATAGGTGAGACAGGCAAACAGGCAAGCCTAGCATACTCTCAAAATTAAGACCCTCCAGAGCAGACTCTCTTGCATGCTGAAGAAGCATATAGCACTTAACTACACGAGATGAATCGACGCTGACCGGCTGCTTCAAAGAACCATCTCACAGCAAAACTTAATCAAATGCACTACCATTATTAGGGTCAACATTCAGAGATGCAGTAAAGAGCAGTCTCACTTTATTTTGCTCACTTCAAACCTTTTTAGTTAGCCCTACAGATCAAGATTTTATCCTTTAAAATTACCAAATTAAAAAAAAAAAATAAAGAAAAATAAATGAAAGAGTATGAATGCTTGCAGATGCCCCACACTTTTCCTCAGTCAACATGGAACAAAAATATTCTGGAAAGGACTGTATGTAAGAAGAAAAGAGCACAGCTAGTTCAGCCCAAACTACACTGACAAGATAAACCTCTTCTTTCAGTTTAATTTGTGGGAAAAGCTCTGCCAAGCCTCCTTAGTCATCTCTGCCTTGCAGCAATGGCAAGAAATGTAAAGAACAAGGAGATCCCTACTAGTGCATCTGCTATTACTAAGGGAAAGAAAATGTACATGCTATTTTCCTGTTTACAGATGATAGTCCAGTTTGAAATAGAAGGATGCAACAATAGTGCAAGTGTAGGTCCTCACGGACAGGACTGCAACATCCATTTTTCAGTCTGTTTCTTCAATGTCTGACTACCCTAATACATACTTGGATCACTTCATCCAAATTAGTATATCAGCTATGTTTTTCAGAAGATAGCAAATCAAAGTAAGGGAAGTGGGACAAAAAAGAGGAAAATGCCTACATATGATCCCACCTCAAAAGTCTACACTAAAAAAGCAGAGAGGAAAAAAGAGGGCAGAAGGAAGCTACAAAATGCTGACACACTGAAGCACTCATGGCCTGGTAGAAATCCATGAAATTCAAAAAGAGAGCTCTGAATGGGCAAAATTTGAAAGAAAATTCCTTAAAGCTAACACTCATATATTTTTGACTCACAATGAGTGCGAAAAGCCTGTAAAAAAATATAAATCCCTACACTTTATATAAGTCGGATGTAGTTTTAAGTTTTCAAACCAATTAACTCAGCACAGCTGAGTAAGATACCTCAGTCATTCATTTTAACAACTATTTATACAAATGAAAAACCCTGCTTCTGTTAGAGGCTCCAGTTTATATGTTTCATGCTGTATTTACAGACTACATATGATCAACAGATCTATAACTTAATCTTTAGATGGATCTTATACAAACTGGAGATGCTGTGAATTAATATTTGAAGATCATGCAGCCAGTTACATGAATTTCTACTGCCTACCATGTCCACCCATTTTAAAGTATTTTCTAAACATGTTTACATTAGCAGGTTCTCTCCTACTTAATATGTGTCATAGTGTGCTTTAAAATAAGTAAATTCTAAGATTAAATAATAGTAGTTCCTAAATGGTCTTCTGAAACTTCAGTAATTAAGATCAAAGCTCATGCTGAAGAACGCACCATGTAATTACTCACGTTTCCTTAAAACACTTTAAAGCATAAGGAAAACTATTACATGCATGGATTTCTGACACTAGGAATATCTGGAGAAACAAGCATACTTAGCCTTACCTTTGGGCTGCTGTTTTTACTACTGCTGTCTGTGCATGCGCGTGGTGAAAACGTCTACCATGTACCACAGTTACAGGACAAGACATGTTCTGAGTATTTTCACTGCAAACATACAGAAGAATGGTTTAAGAAAAGACAAAAGGACTCTGGTGTATTTGTACATGGTCTTAACTAAAGATTTTGGTGTTCTACTTTTATAACACCAGCCAAACAAACCCAAATATCAACGAGGAATTTCTGAATCAGTAATTCAACTTCTTATGGCCTTTTGACAGGCATAAAAGCATTCAATCATGGACTAAAACAGACAAATAAGAATATACACAATTCAATGATGATTCCCCTCCAGAAGAAAAGCTAAGATGTTTTTAAATTTTATCACCATCTAGTACACTATGAACCAGTTCTCCTTCTCCTTCTGTCAAAGCAAAAAGACACTGCCTTTTTAAATGATTACATATAGAGAATTAATAAAATTATATAGAATGCATATTTTATATAGTATGTAAAAATACATATAGTATGCTATATATAATTTTAGTCATACTTTATTTATGGCTAATTAAATTATAATTTATACTTCCAAATTTCATTTTATTAAAACATGGTATTAACTTCTACAATATGACAAAGGGCATAAGGTGAACAGATTGCGCATTCTGGAATTTCCCTCCCCTAGTTACTCAAACCAGAAAGAAACCACAGCAAATTTATGGCTGTATGATGGCTCATAACTGAAACACAAGACATCTCAAAAAGAAAAAAAAAAAAAAAAGTGAAGGATTTGTGGGTCCTCAAATATCTGAGGAGGACTATGCAGAGAGATAGAATATTCACCAGTCTTTTTTATCATTTCTTTGGTTTCTTCATTTCTTGCCTTTTGACACTTTAATCTCACTACTATGTAAAACAAATAATTCTGGAGAGATAACTACTTACCATTATCCCCTCTAGTAAAACCTGATTAAAGATATGGTAGACCAACAATATAGTACTCCCTGGAAGATTATTAGACCCTAAAATTTATCCCCCACACTTCTGTGACGAGACACACAATACCACATTTGAAATGTTCAGAAAGCAGGCAACTTTTTACAGAGAGCATCTTGACAATGCTTCAAATTATGGAAATACAATGTTTAAATTTTGCTTGTAAAATTGTTTGGAAAAGATAGTTGCACTAAATAAGATTGTGTGAAAAAGCATTCTTAATAATATTTCTCAGAAATGTTATTCAGCAGAAGTTTTGCTTTTATTCTGACATGAACAATGAAAAAAAATGAAGTACCAAAATTCCCCCGAAAGACGGCAACCAATTCCTAATCCTTCCTTTACATTCCCTTAGAAGATAAAAGTGAGCAAACTGCTAGCTTGACGATTAATTTTTTTTATTTTTCATTTTAACACTACAAACCCTTTTGGAAGCCTTATATTGAGTATCGTAAGTCAATATTAGAGCTTTCAGAGTATTTCTGACTGGTCTTAAGATGACTGTTATGATCTGACATAGCTTAACCTTGAACATAACAGAACAAGATTATCAAAACCAACCAAATGGCAAAACTCTTTCCTAGAATATGAAGTTTAGAAACATCATAAATATTCTGATTTAGTAGTTTGATTTCCTCAAAACTAAAACAATAGCATCAAATCTCACACCAACCTCTTGAAAGTAAACACATTCATCCTACATTACTTCTAAGTCAAGACTATGCAACTGCAGCTGGTCAGTCATCATCTAGACTATTTGCAGTCAACTTTCTGTTTAATGTTGTCACCTGAGAAATAAAAAGCTGACAGCTACTTGCCCTAAATACTTCAGGGTATCCTCTCTGGCTTCCAGTTTAATGTCTGAAAGAGACATTTTCTTAGAAAACACAAGCAGAATGCAGGAATATCTTCTCAACTGCTGAAGACTTGAGGAGTTTAAACAAGCAACTAAGTCTATAAACATACTTACCTCATGTTTTACCATTTTATTTGTTGAATCTGAGCTTTGCCAAGCTATCATGATTGGGAAACTCTAAGTCTTGTGCCCCTGAACACAAAAAACTGTTTGACAGCGCTCTGCCTTCTGCCTCATAATCAAGTAGTTACAAACTCCAGTAGGAACTGGAATAGAATATCGCAGCCTGGTGGGTGAGCACATTTGAGTCAAAGCTGGCTGTTCTAGATGGCACACTTAAATGGTTCGTATGGCGTCAGATATGCTTCCAAGTAGGACAGCTGTAAAATACAATCTGCTCTATAATCCTGGTCTTTGAATAGAACATACCCAGTACAGACAAAATCAACAGAAAATTCAATCATTAAGTCCTAGCAAGTTGCAAAATGGGCACATCCAAACTGAAATCTAGGTTTGCAGGTTTCAGCACAGTTTCAAGAAAATTAACATACAACACCAAAACCATGGTGATATAATGGTCAGAAAATTGCCTGAAAGAACAAGTCTTCCAGAAGTCTCTAAGACCCTACAATATACTAACAATTTACATCTCTCCTTGACATGACCTCAGAAACCACAGCACCATTCAAAGTCTAGGCTCCAAGGAAAAAAAAGGTTATAGCATCACGTTCTGTCAGCTGATCCTAGGAACTTCCTAACACCACAGATTCAAAAGGCAAAGCACAGAGTAATCTTGCACTGGTATTTTCGGGAACACAGAACACAACTACAGACTACATTAATTCTGCAATTCATCGAGTCATTTTTTTTACAAAATATTACAAAACAAAAATCTATAAGGGACTTAATAATGTGAGAAATTTTTATACAAGTTATCAAAAACCAGCAAAGAAAAAAGCAATTTAAAGAACAACTGATTAAAAAGAAAAAACAAACCAACAAAACTAGTGCAGTTAAGCTAGTTTCACATTGGATTTGCTTAATCAGATAACGGCTGACAATTTTTGGGTTGGTTTAAATTTTTGCATATTCAAGTGTATACATACAGGGAAAATTTCTTCTCACTGTCTTCGCATATCCCTTTTTCCTATCACTCATTTCCTGAATTTCATGGAATACTGTACCACAGTACAGTAGTAGTACAGCAGCAACAACTAAAAACATCAGTGTTATCAGGGCTGCTCCCAGGCTGAAAGTCAAAAACACAGCACTGCACCAGCTATTAAGACTGAGAAAAATGATGGCTATTGCTGAACCCAGGACACCCAGTAATAATAATTTGAGTCAAGCCCCATCGATCTGAAGAGTTTTTAACCCCTATGCCACAGACAAAGTAGAAAGAGACTTCAACTTCATGATAAAAATCATTATGAACAGCTCACAAATCTCAAGTATCTGATCATCTTGTACTTCATCTAGCAACTGATGGACCACCAGTCCATACTAGAAATTCTGAATTTGTTCCCTGTACCCCCAGATCAAAGATGAGAACAGCAGGAGATGAGACACATCACACAGGCCTTCAAGGATTTATTTTCTCAAGTGATTCAGTGCTAAGATGCTCCCATTCACCAATAACAGGCCCAACTACAGCTATCTTATGAACTCTGCCTTCCTGCAAAGGTTATCAAATTGAGTGCACTTTAGCAATATGAAGCACTCCCAGAGAAAGTTACACGAAAGTACCACTTTTTGTTACCTAATAAATAAAGACATTAGTCTGCTACAAGCTAGGAACAGTAATAACAAGCAAGTACAGCACTGAATGCTTAAACACCATCCCCATCAGCTCTAAAGGCAAGTGGCAATCTCTAACTATTTTGCAGGAATACATGTATTTCTGAATCCTCTAAAAGCACAGTCCATGACTCCTAAATCAAAAGGTATCTTGCAGTAAGGAAAACAGAAAATGCATACCAAGTTAATCTTGGCAATTCATAGTCATGGAAAGAATAAATTCTTGATGTGGATGTCACAAATATTTTTCTACCTGAGAGCACTGTATAGAGGAAGCAATAGCATATGCAGAAAACACTGGTAAGGCATTGACAAGTGTGCCAGTGACTGCACTATTTTAATAATCTTCTGCTATTTTAGTAATGTGCTATTTAACATTTTGGAAGAGCAAAACCCATAATAATCTAGTTTTCCTCTCTGCTCAGAAGCACAGAACAGCATAGCTTCTTAAAATGCACAGCACATAATGTAAACATACTACAAGTTCTGCTCATTTAGCATTGACTTGTATCAATGATCAAATAAATAAGCAAACATAAAACTAAAAGCAGTACCTCAGTTTCTTGTTATTTCCCATCATGTTGAGGCCAATTGAGTTCCCTTTAAGAAGTCTCAAGCCCCCGGCTTTGCCTCGCCTTGCATACGTTTTTAAAGAATCACCACTGGTGCCGACAGCTCCAGGCCGACAACGAAGTGACTGTAACAAAAGAATTCACGTGCATTAAAACACTTGTGTAAAAGGAAAAGATTACATACAAAATAGTTACATACTACTTTGGGCTCGTTTTCAGACTGATTTTGTACCAAATTTAATGTAAAATACACCCTCGTCTACACCCATATTCACTAGGATTCCTTACTTAACAAAACATGACTATTTTCAAAGTATTAAGAAGTATCATAACAGTTGTAAGCTGTATCAGCATACATTAAAATAAAACTCATAAAGGCATTAGTTTTGCCTGTGTATCTCCTCCTTTTATACAGATATACACATACACACATGTATATACATACAAAATTAGGAATCCCACAGTGAGCTATCATGGGACGTAATGACTAAAATTAGAGATTAAAAAATATAATCCCATTATGACAGCTGTCTAAACTTAGAACTACTTATTCATGCTCGTATTTTCAGAATACTATTCAAACACAAAATCTATATGAGTAAGAGGAACAAAAACATTAAGGGTAGGCAGACAGACAGCCTGCGCATATGTTGCTAAATCAACACAGAAACTTTCATTTTGCAATACTGCATAGATGACTATGCAACATTGTTTAATAACCTAGAAAGCCTTAAAGATACATTTTTATCATGAGATGAACAAAGTACTTGCCTTTCTTTCTTCGTTGGTACTGAAAGGTCCATCATTGTCATCTATGCTGAGCAGACTTGCCTCGCTACATAGGTGTGGGAGAGAAAAGTAAATACTTTGTAATGCAACCAAGCACCATCAAAATATTTAAACACACAGGGCTTTATTTTTTCCCTTCCCTCTTTAAATTTAAATGCATCACATTTTTTATATATATATATATAAATATATATATACACACACACATATATATACACATGTGCCTATAACACCAGAAACATATAACTGGGCAATACAGTGACCCAGAAATATGATGCAGACATTTGTGTACATCAAATTATTTCACAAAAAGCAAAACTGGAAGGATGTTCTTAGTTCAAAATAGAGAATACTGTTGAACCTTCAATATTGTTATGGTAATGTTATTGACATCATGAAAGATTCTATACAACCCCATGTATAAATTGAGTCAAGTACTAAATTAAGCCATAAAATGCAGTCTACGTTTGCGCATGAGTATCAAGTACATGATTTAAAACTGTAAATTTCATAGTGTTTTAGGAGAAGACCTTACATATAACTAAATTTTATCCCATTGCATTTACTGCAAAAATATGTCTTCCTAAAAATAGTGTTTTCAGTTTGGCTCAACTGCTCATTAAAATGTGTATCTTTAGTACTTCTGTGTCTATGATCTTCAACTATTATAATGGGGAGGAAGCTACAAGAAAAGAAACCCACCCCATGATAACTGTGAAAACATACTCTTTTCAGTAATAAGCAATTATCCTCAAATAATCTCCAGCATCTAAATTGAAACCTCAAGAATACATTTTATACTGATAGCAGCCACATTAGGCTAATACATTCTTGCTTCCAAAAACAACCTGCAGATAATCCCTTCTCATCAGTCCTGATAAGGTTAGTCCTCTCCTGGCTGCAACTAAATAATATCACTTTTGGCCAACTTGTAATTGCATAGGTTTGGGGGTTTTAATTCAGGTCATTTAGATAGAAATTAGTTATACGAGCAGTCATGCCAAGATTTCCAAGGGAAGAGCTACACAACAGAAAAAAACATAAAGGTGATAGTGGAAATGTTTCTTAGCTACATGTGTGACAGGCTGATTGCAATACAAATAGTGATTTTAGCTCTTAATATATAAAGTAACCATTCATGACACACACCCACCCCAATTTCCAAAACGCATCTTCCAGGCACAAGATTACCCTTAACGCAACAATTATTCCTCTACCTGATGCAATACAAATATCCCTATATCAAATTAAAAATTTAAAAATAAATAAAAAAAAAAAAACAAAAAAAAACAAACAGAAAACAGAAAAAAGAAAGGGAAAAAAAAAAATGCTCTTGGCTCACAGAGTAAGAATTGCAGACCCTGAAAATTCAGGAGATAAGATTGTATACACAGTTGGCCTTGATACTGGAAGAATGATGTGAATGTCAAGACGTAGCCAGTGGCACTGTCGTATTTTCCTTGCATTTACAGAGATATGTAATGGTAAAACAAACAAAGTAGTGGATCATCACTAATTTCCAGTATGACGTGTCAAAAAGACAAAATAGTTGTACTTCTATACAAACTATACATGGATATTAAAATTTCAAAATACTCTTAATTTTTTAACCTCTCTTTCAGGATAGATTATTCTTCCTGGGGAGGCTCACTGATTTTTCTTAACCCTTCATCTGAAGACATTTGAGTTTAACAATTTCAGAAATTTTCCACATCATACAGAAAAAACAAAACCCTGCAGCACAGACCTGAACAGCAACCTTACAGCACCTGCAGCACTGGCATTTACTTACTGTGTTGACCTAGCCAGACCATTTAATCTCTAGATATGTTTTCCTTCTTCAGCTCCAGCTTGTATAAAAACCACAATGTTTTTCAAAATGTCCTTGTACAGTGACTATACTTTTAGGGCTTCCAGATGCCACAATATCGCAGCCATTTTAAAAAAAGGTGTCTGAATGGGTGAGAGAGAAGGTAACATACTGGAAATGAGCATAACACTGCAAAAAATTCTTTAATCAAACTCAACCAGAGTAACACTTATGATACAATTAAGATGACATGACTAGAAAAATATTTGGGAATCAGGTGTTTTTAAAGAACCAGTATTTTTCATTTTAAGGAATGCAAGTATACGTACCAGTACCAGAAAGACTTTTTTCAGAGAGCTGAATACACAGCAACTGAGTAATGTCTATTTGCTCATGTATCACATGCCTACAGTTGCCTGCTTAAAAGATGCAATTTACACAGACAAGAAACAAACCACTATCCCACACTCCCACACAACCAGACAATAACATTTTAACACTACAGAAATGAAATCTCAGTGGCCTTGCTGGGAGAAGTTTCCAACTTTTAAATACTTTAATTAAAATTTTATAACAAATGAAAAGTTAAAGCCTTTACTAAAATCAAGGGAAAAAAAAAAAAAAAATACCAAAAATTAGGTAAACAGAGTTATTTCAAAAAAGGAGTTCATAACTGTGCATTCAAGTTTAGGCATAGAAAAAGGAAAAATAAAATATCCTGATTAGTATCGCTAATCACTTACCATTTATTTACTGCTCTAAAACATTAGAAACTGTGCAATAGCCAGACACTTCAATTTAATGGACCATGGGTTTACTATATCTACAGGCAACCCAAATTTTAAACCTCTCTCGATCACTGAAGTTACACTCCATTGAGTTCCAATCATATTTCAAACAACCGATTCAGTCACATTTCAAACATAATCAGAATTTTTCTGAAAACTCTTACACATAAAAACAAGAGGCTAACATATTTCTCCCCTAAGTGCACTGTGTACATTCTTGACTTTGAATTACACGGTGGTAGGCAGGCAGCACTTTAAAAGAAGTGCTGGTATCAGAGACACAAGAGAAGTAGTGGTATTATTCAAGTCACGGATGATGCCATGCCATTAAAAATAAGCTCAACTAAAATTGCTAAATTTCAAGAACTCAGGCTTTGAACAAAAAGATTTCATCAATTCAAAAGCTGTAGTGCCTTTTTAACAGGGTCAAAAAGAAGTATAAAACATCTATAGAAATATAGGGGTTTTTTCAAAAGGGAATAAAAAGGAAGATATTACTGGAAAAAAAACTAAACAGAAATTAAAAAAAAAAAAAATCACTGTTTTTACAGTCAGGAATACAAGGAAACAAGCAGCTTATCCCCTCATTAAAAGGTAATAAAAAAACCAAACAAACCTTTTGAAAGAAAAATCTAGTCAAGAAAAGACACCACAGTGCAAATATTTATTTACTATCCATTTATTTGTACTCAGTTTCTGATAAAGCTATTAGTGAACAAATCTCAGGGAGGGGCCTAAGCCTGGATTCATAAAAAAAACAGCACAACAACCAGAACACTAAGCCCATCAGTTTACAAAACCATTGTGGGGCACATAAAGAAGTATTTCAAAAACATTCACCCAGATTTTGAAAAGCAAATAAATATAATTCCTTATATTGCTTTGGCCATGTTTGCATAAGTCTATCACCCTTTCATATCTTCTGCTACATAAGATACACATAATTTCCACAATTTATTCTGTGATGGTTTACAAAAGTTTCAGTGTGTTCCATTGAAGAACTGGGTTTTTCACTATTGCTCTACATAAAGGTTCCTCTCCTGTGGGATCTCCAAAAGTCTCAAGACACTTGCTATCATGTGATTGCACTCCTGAGTAGATCAAATTTTGTAAATCACCAGAAATGTTACTTTTACTCTTTCAAGTAGACTAAAGATTATCTGCTGGCATTTACTTTGGGATACTTGTCCACTGCTGTTTTTAATGTCCGTAACTCTAACCATGTCGAGTACCAACTCAAGCAGCACTTTAAAATGCATACACTGTTGAGGAGATCCTTAATTTTTCCAAATTGCCTCCAGTTTACAAATGTTCTTTACTCTTTTTGTGCTCGTTACTGGAAACCTTAACATTACAACACAGCTCATGTGATTCCCCAAGTAAGTTAACGACACACTGCTTTTAAAATAATCTACCTAATCTGAAAATTGCTTTGGCAGAAGGTCATTGGCCACATATTTTGTGTTCATCTCACTTAGGAAAGATAATCCAAACAGACATCTAGTATTGACCAACAACATTATCAAAGGGCTCATGGAGCAACACATGAATACAGCTAACCCTTTAAGTGCTGGAATGTTAATGTCATTCTTGGTCCAGCTCAAAACAAACTTATTGTGTGTCTGCCATTAAGAGGGCAAAAAACTGTGATAAGGTCAGACACTAAAATGCTAGTGCCCCAACAACAACGACAAGATGCATCCAGATGCTTGCTTCAGATTCACAACTTTCTCCACACAGGAACTGCAGCTGGTTAAAAGCACTGCAGCACTCCATAGCAAATGACAGGTTTTTTAAATTGCTAGAATATATACTTATTATAGTATACTCAACATACTGTGGGGATGCAAAACTCTATGTTGGAACAATTCTATGAACTAAAGCTGCTAATCTTTGAAATGTTCTGCTAAGGGTAAAGAGAATTTAGAAAGAAAAGGACAACTTTACTCAAAGCTTACAACGACATTAAGAGAAAAAGAAAAGAAAAAAAAAAGGAAAGGTGTTACCAGATACAAATACATGGGCAGCTTAAAACATATAGCTGTTTGAAGGGAGCAAGAAGTTGCCTGAAATGGCAGCAAATGAGGCATGTTTTCCAGTTTAAATCAATTTTAAATTACTCTTTTATATATATATTTCCAGACAAAATACTGCATAATTCACAGGCATAAAGACATGATGTGAGAAGGTAACAAAATTTCAATACTTGATACAGGAAAAATGTTAATTGTACAGAATATTTGAAAGGAATGAAAAATCACTCAGAAATACATTGCATAATCAGTTTTTCAAACTATTTCTTTGGTAACATCACTACATGACATATATTCATTCTGTGTTCTTAAGTCAACATCAGCTGGAGATGGAAACCAGCAGTAAATTACTAGCAGAGAAACACTGCTAGGCTCAAAAATGAGAATTACTTTTACTTCTGAATTAAAGTGCAAATGCTGTGTTCTTTGTACTGCCACCACACTTAAAACATATTACTGTGCACCAGAAATGGATACAAAATTGCTAAAAATAAAAAAACAAGCTTAATTTTATAAAACTAAAATGCCTTTAGTTCGAGAACCTTTTAAAAAGTGCTTTAATTTTTGATAAAGTTCTGTTTTGACAAAAGTTCTTACTGCTTACTTCACACTTCAGTGAACCCCTGAATTCATTTTTTTATGACTAAAACATCACATCTCCTAATGTTTTTATAAGATTACACCATAGCCTGCTGCTGCAGCCTAAGTGGCTATGCGTCTTCTTTCACGTCTCCCTTCCAACACATAATATTTGGCAGAAAATTACAAGATACAAATTCCTGTAGTTATTTTGATTCTTTAACCAGGATTCTGTTTCTCCTTACTAGAAAACCACAGCATCCTTTCTAAACTTTCAAGTCCTATCGTCCAAATATGCAAAACCAACAAATAAATGCAACACAAATTCTTCATGCATGAAACTTGCTCTTCTAACAGGTCATTAGTCTTGTTCAAAATAAATATATTAGTAATAACAAAATATCACAAGGACAAACTACGTATTCAAACTACACATTATAAGGTTTAAGTTTTAGTCAAAATCCAAATTTATTCAGCAAAGAAAAAAATGATCAGGGAACAAAACCAGCCTTAACTCTACCCAGTGAAATAAGCACAAGGGAGAAATACCTGGTCTTTTAAGCTGAATTTAACTTATGTAGGCCTACAGGTACTGAAGTACTTTAATCGTAACTGTGAGGTACTGAGTAGCAGCACCATTAAAGGAAAAGTTGAATCTGATTAAACACCTTCCTTTTCATTTCCTTAGTTCACACGTTGACATATTTCTTGCCTATGTTCCTTAGACTTGTGCAGTAGCTCCAAAGACAATCATAACACTTCTGAAATGTAATACTGTAAGCCCCATGTTGACAATAAAATTTACATTAAAATGCAATTTAATATTTAAAATAATTTAAAATATTCAGTTCTTTGAAAACATTTTTATCACTGAAGTTCTAAGATACTATAGATTATTACTTATTAATAAGTTACAAAAATTATTTATTTATAAATAGACACTTATACTTTTCAATAGCCTAGATAAAAGGATCCTTACTCTTTCTCTGCATCTCCTTCACTTTCTTCTCCATGATCAAAGCTCCAATTATTTTTAAAACCTCCATCTCTCCTGGACTGTGATCTATCCAAAGCTGAAATGAGAACAAGTTAAGATAAGTCTACATAACAAGCTGAGTTATTAATCAACCGAAACTAGAGGAGTAAACCAGATGCATGTACTTTCTCCAAGTATTTATTCTGTCGATGCTAATGTTTAACCATCATTTAACAAAGTAAATTCATCAATACAGTGGTGACTTATTTTCCTAAATAAATACAAGTATCTGTCAACATCTTGATTACTAATGCAACAAGTTAGCAACCTATTAAAAATTACAATGCAAAGTAGTTTTACAAGAATTTCAACTGCTTTGCTGACACCTGGAAGTTTAAGGGTTCCTTCTCTGATATGAACTATAATGCCACACACAGAGAAGGTCCTAAAATTTATTATTTATCTAATACCCAAATGCATGTTTAATTTTTCCATGTAAAAGCAACAGTTCTGAGCTGCCCCAAGTACAATTTCAACGTTTTTTTTTTTTAATTCAACATCTAACACTAACTGAAATTTCAGCGTTAGCTCCAATGAAGTAGAAACTACAGTCACACTACATCAAAATTATCTACTGCAATATCCAACAGTACGGAGATTGTCATATAATATGACAGCATGAGGGTATTCTTAAGTGAAAGAGGTCCAGAGCATGGAGACAGCACTCATTAAAGCAAGGCACTGTTCACTCAAAAGTCCTAATTATTGTAACTAAGAGCTGTCTCACACAAATTCTGTACGCAAACTATGCAGCAGCTTTGATTTTGTGTAAATTAAATGTCTTTTCTTACTATGTTTTTCTTCACTTAGTTGGAAATGCTTTTAGAAATAATAAATGCAACTTTATATTTTGATAGAAAAGAAAAAAAAAATAATCACAACTAACAGATGTCTAGGGTAAAGTACAAACAAGGCACACAGAAATATTTATTGCATATTCAACCTCTGTACCAAGGACATCCCAAGCCATGGGTAATATTTTTGTGTTTAACTGCCTTTGCTAGCCCTTTTTGTCTCCCCACTTGCTTTTTTAAACAAGCTTACTTTAGAGAATCAACAACATCTTGCAGCAGATAGTACCTCAGCTTAATTATACATTATATGAGTAAGTATTTCCTTCTGTTTGTCCTGATTCAATCTGGCATTTTTTGTTCCTACTTAGTGCTTTACTCCTCCAGTTTTTGTACTTTGAAAGACAGTAATAAGTAGAATCACAGAATAGTGAGGGTTGGAAAAGACCTTAAGAGCATCTAGTTCCAACCCCCCTGCCATGGCCAGGGACACCTCCCACTAAACCATGCCACCCAAGGCTCTGTCCAACCTGGCCTTGAACACCACCAGCGATGGAGCATTCACAACTTCCCTGGGCAACCCATTCCAGTGCTTCACCACCCTTACACTAAAGAATTTCTTCCTCGTATCCACTCATGACTGCCTAAATCTCTGATGCATTCTTTTATGATCATCCTTTTCTCAGGTAGAATAAGAGAGTCTTCCTAATTCCTCCTTAAAGGAAAGTTGTTTCATGCCTTTAAATCACTCTCAATGCTTCTCTCTGAAGCACTTCTAGTCTGCTGCAACACTTGGAAAGGAGAAGAGGATAACAACACTGTAAGAAATATTCAAGACGTGTATGTGCCATGATTTCCTATAGAAGCAGCAGCATGTTGTTTCTGTTTTATTCTTTATTCCTTTTCTAATAACACTTGACACTGAATTTGCTGTTTTCATTGCTACAGAGGACTGCATTGATCTTTATATACTAGATAATATCATTTTTCACTCATGATTGGTACAAACCAGTTCAGAGCCAATCATTTTCTACAAAAATTTTCTTTCCTACCTCTCATTCACTTAGACTACCTGGCATTCACCTACAGTGGATTTCATATATAATTTTTAACCCACACAACCCAAAACCTGAGCATCTGCAATTTTCTTTAAATAGCTAGCCATTATACATTATAAATGTAAGTAAAAGTTTGCAACATCTACAAACTTTGTCACCTTGGTATCAAACCCTTATCCTTCTATCTGTACACCAATGTTAACACAGAACCTTGTGGAATTCAATCGGTTACACCTTCTATTAACAAAGCAAATCATTTTTGCCTTCTCTTTCCATCTGTTACCAGTTGTCCCTTAGAAAACTTTCAATTTTATCCAGAGGCAACAAGCCTCTCAAAAAGCCTTTGGTAAAGGCCTTTACAAAGGGAGCAATGAAATCAATTCTGATCTTCACTATCATTTCTATGAATTTTGGTTGTGTGGCCACAAAGCTCACTCATGTAAAGTTACTCAAATACCTCCACTGCATTTTAAAAAAGCTGGCCTCATACTAGCTACCTACTTCACCTGAAGCAGAAAGACGATTCTAACCAACAAGTAATATGCTACAGCCATTAGCTCCTTTATCCCCAAGTTCCTCTTGCAACACTTGGATGAACGCCATTTGATTCTGCTGCCTTGTACACTGTTCACTTAATGTACTACAGTTTTTCCACTGATGTTCCATTTTGAGTCATAAACTATCACATTCCTCCTTTAGAAATATTCTGGCATGAAGACATCTGTATGTGTTGTTAAAGTGAGAGCAAGCAATTCTTTCAGCTATGACCTTATATTCTCCAAAGCCACCTTTTGCATCTGGGTCGTCTACTGACCCTACAGACACACCAGAAATTTTTCTGCTGAGTTTGAAGAAATACTTAACAACAGTTATTATGTCTGCTGGGAATTATTCCACACACCCCCCCCTTTTTTTTTCCTGCCTCATTATGATTATAGATTAAATACATCACCATTTTCATCATTCAGACAAATGATAAAAACACAGAATACAGCTTCAGGAAGGACAATGTTTTAATTCAGACATTTCACCTTATTCTGCTGTTTAGCCATGTCAACATTTGGGAGGCCTTTTAAAGTCTATTTAAATAAGCAGAATTCAAGTACAGTAAGACTCCAATATGGTGTCTTTAACTCCCAAGCTGTCTGTAAGTATTTTACACCCCAGCTGCATCTTGTAGTTCCTTTTCAAAAAGTTCCTTGGAGATTTGCTGTAGTCCTTTTTTTGAATAAAGCTTTTCTGTGTTGGATAGTTTTTCCATCAATACAGACCAGCTCAGTTGCCATGGAAGAGGATTCTCATTATCCCAGCTCTGCTCACTCAGCTCTGGATCAATTTTCTCTCTACCATTCTACCAAAAAAATGCAAATCTGGAACTATACCATCATGACAGCAGGACTGTTTACCTGAGTTACTTGATCTCAGTGGTCAAGTGGCATCTGATTCTATACAGGTATTTTTTTTTAACAAGGAAATCAAGTATCTGTCACACAGGCAAAGTTTCTCACTATGTTGTAATAGCACGTTTGGAATCTGTGTCGTTTTTACTATGTATACTATCACAGCCACTTTAATCAGCAAGACACATTCACATCCCGAAGGTGAAAATATTCAAATAAGCAGAACTGGCCCCAAGATAGAAGCCACTGACCAATCTAAGTCCCTTTCCTGAGAAAGGCCTCCTCCCAGGAAAGGCAGCATGCTGGAGCAGATTTCACTAACAATGACAAATCATTTTTCCTCCCACTACATGGTCCCTTTGGTGAGATTCTACCAAGGAAGATAAGCAATTCTGAGCTCAAGAAACTAGATGGAATTTTAAACAGACAACTTAAACAGGTACATATCTAAGATATTTCATAGCTTTTTTAAACAACTGTGGTAAACTGTAAGTAATTTTTTTAAAAGCCAATAAAATCAAATCCTGAATAATGTGTATTTTACTTTTTATGGGAACTTTTATAACATTATTAACCACATCCAGAAGCCAGCATTTTAAAAATCCTCATACAGTCTTTTTGAGTGAAACACAAATTCTGGATTACAAAAAAGTATACTTGTAGGAAGAGGAACTTGTAGGAACTTGTATACTTGTAGGAAGCAGATTAACACCTTTGTGTTACTGTGTGTGGACACTTTTTTTAAACTTCTTTCACAGTAGTTTCTATCATTGAGTAGTGTCATTAAGCAATTCCCAAACGGGAGGAAAAAGTTCACACTGAATCTCCATTGAAGAAGAAAAGCTGTGCATTTACAAAGAAAAAATAAAAAAAGAACAAAAAGAAACCCAACCAAAAAAGCTCCCACTAAACAAAACAAAAAAACAAAAAACAAACACTACACTGAACGGACTGAAGTGAGGAGTGACATATACAGTATTTAGTAAACTGCTGTGTCCAACACAAGATACCATCTTAGAAGGTATTTTTGCATGTCTTTTACCTCATGCTCTAATGCAAATCATTCCATACGAATCTATACTACAGCTGAAGAGAAAAACATCCCTATTCCTTTATTGGTTTGCATGTGATGCTGTACTGGGTTTGCATGTCAAGGTTTTGGTAGTGGGGGATAAGGAGGAGTGCTGCAGGGGTGGCTTCTCTGAGAAGATGCCAGAAGCTCCCCCCAAACCAGTGTTGGACAGAGCAAGCTCCAGCCAGCTCCAAAATGGGCTCACTGCTGGCCAAGGCCAAGCCCACCAGCAACACTGGTAGCACCACTGGGAAAATGTATTTAAGAGAGAAGAAACTGCCATGAAACAGCAGTCAGTAGACAGAAGTGAGAATATGTGAGAGAAACAGCTCTGCAGACACCAAGGTCAGTGCAGAAGGAGGGGAGGAGGTGCTCCAGGAGCCAGAGCAGAGATTTCCCTGCAGTCCACAATGCAGCGCATGGTGCAGCCCATGGTGAGGCAGGCTGTTCCCTGCAGCCCACGGAGGTCCATGGTGAAGCAGATATCCACCTGCAGCCCATATGGAGGACCCCACACTCCAGCAGGGGCATGCCTAAAGGAAGCTGTGACCCCGTGGGAAGCCCACACTGGAGCAGGCTCCAGGCAGGACCTGCCCCCTCATGAAGAGAGGCATCCATGCTGCAGCAGGTTTGCTGCAGGACTTGTGATCCTGCAGGAGACCCCTGCTGGAGCTGTCTGCTCCTGAAGAGACACATGCTGAAGCAGGGGAAGAGTGTTGCTTTGACCGCAATGATCACTCAGCAGTTATCTCCCTGCCCTTATTTCAACCAAGGACTTTTGTCATATTTTCTCTCCCCTGTTGAGTTGAGGAGGGGAATGACAGAATAGCTTGGTGGGTACAGGGTGACCAGCAAGGGTTAACCTAACACAGATGCCAGATGTCTTTACTGGCCACACAAAGACCAGCTTTTCTAGGATAGCAACTTTTTCAGGTACATCACTGGATTGCCAGAACAACTCCTCACCACCCTCAGAATACAACAGTAGAGATGATAAGGTTTCAATTACAACACACAGAAGCTTTTACAAGTCTTTCATCTGCTGAGATGACATCTCCTTCTGTGCGTCCAAGAACAATCCTAAATGTGAAACCTAAATCAGAGGTTTGTTACAGGAATAAGGTGCTTTTACAGAAGTTTACATTCTTTTTTCCAGTTACATGGCACAGAAATAATACAAGACTCATCTCAGAAATGCTTAGACCATCACAACTGCAATCAACATACCAGATACTACAGCATTCACACAAAAAATGCAAATTAATTTAAATGTGCTCAAATCATTGCCTTCATCCAGACTCATATTTAAATAAATTAAAAAGAATGCTTTTAAGTTTTCTAATCTCTTGTTCACTTGCAGTCATCACATATATTGCTAAGAGAACACAATTATACATAGAATTATAGAATAGTTAGGGATGAAAAGGACCTTAAGATCATCTAGTTCCAACCCCCCTGCCATGAGCAGGGATACGTCCCACTAAACCATGTCACTTAAGGCTCTGTCCAATCTGGCCTTTAACACTGCCAGCAATGGAGCATTCACAACTTCTCTAGGTAACCCATTCTGGTGCCTCACCACCCTTACAGTAAAGAACTTCTTCCTTATATCCAATCTAAACTTCCCCTGTTTAAGTCTGAACCCATTACCCCTTGTCCTCTCACTACAGTCAATAATGAAGAG
>JANRGW010027080.1:0-13482 GCA_024733675.1 Psilopsiagon aymara | reverse complement strand
ACAGGGGAAGTTTAGATTGGGTATGAGGAAGAAATTCTTTACTGTAAGGGTGGTGAGGCACTGGAATGGGTTGCTCAGGGAAGTTGTGAATGCTCTGTCAGTGGTGGTGTTCAAGGCAGGGTTGGACAGAGCCTTGGGCAGCATGGTTTAGTGTGAGGTGTCCCTGCCCATGGCAGGGGTTTAGAACTTGATGATGTCAAGTTCCTTTCCAACCCTAACTATTCTATTATTCTATGATTCCTTCCTCTCATCTTTTTTGCTTCCAGTTTCATGTTTGTTCTTCTCTACATCTTTTGTGCATTTTCTCTGTTGCTTTTTCTTACTAATTTTCTACAAATCTTGAGTTTCTTTCCTTTATTTATTCTTGCCTTTTTCTGTACTGTTTAACGGAGCCTTGGGAATATATTTTTGCTTGACATCTGAGGTGCGGTTTCAGTAATCGTCAAAACCATAATATTTGAAAAAGTCCTTGTCCTTTTTATTTAGAAAAAAGGTGATATCTATGAATAAGAATGAAGGAACAGCAGTTTTTCTCTTTTGTTTTCTGTTTCTCCTTTTTCTTTCATTTTTTGCAACACTGAGGAGCTGAATTTGTATATAATTATTTTCAGGCAATGAGAAACCAGAAAGAAAATCTCTTTTAAGTGAGGATTTCTACAGAGTTATAGAACCTGCTTTTCTTCATACTGCTATCTTTTCTCATGTGCCTTAATATGAGATGGTCAGTTCTTGTGATCAGTAAGTAAAGGTTCACTTTCCTAGCAGAATCCCTCATAGCAATATTGATTTGCTTTGTTTTGTTTTCAGTGCAGTGAAACTTCCTTCTTTTTTGAAGCATGTAACAAGATCACATGCAAACACCTCTGGAAATGCTGTGTGGAGCATCATACATTCTTCAGGTGAGCAATGCGGAAGCTGCAGTTTCACTAACCAGAAGCAAGGCTATTGTGTTACGAATACTTTACTCATCACAGTTGAATACTTACACCTGTTTACACTCTAGGTGGTGTAACACAGGCTTGCTGCCTGGAAACACATTTTTGCTCTTGATTATAGAATGTTTTTAAAAGGCGATGCCTTCCCTTTTTTTCAATGATGTGAAACAGTAATTTTAAACTGACTTTTTTTCTTTGTTTTGTTTTGTTTTGTTTCATTGTTTTTTATTTTCATTGTTTCTCTTATCTTAGAATTCTTTTTGAAACAGTATCTCAGGTTGCATAAAGTAGCCTTTAGCAGAAGTATCCACAAATGTATGTGGCAGGATTTAAGCTGACATACACATTTTTAAATATTTAACCATAAAATTTTCTGTAGCAGCATTTACATGGTTGGGGCTTTTGGGTTTCAGACACTGCTATTTTCTACAGTTTACAGATTTTTTTTTTTTTTAATAGAAAGTCTTGTTGAATTTCCATAATGTTACTTACTGAAATGTATAAAATGTTTCCAGTGTTACGCGTGTCAAAAGCATTTTCTTCACTGTGGCAAAATCACCAACAGAAATGTGCAAAGGTGCCTAGCTAGGAACTGATTGATGGCATGCTTGGGCCTGAATTTGGCAGTGCTGTAAATGAGTAAGCTCAGAATCCCTCCTGCAATCTCATTACTGTGGGATGGTGGTTTTGCCTGCTCCTGTGAAATAGTAAGCAAAAGGTTTCTATTGCCAGCAGTTTATCGTAGACCCTGAAATAAAGAAGTATGTATTCAAAAGAGGACATATACATCATATATATGGCTTTGTGGAGCTCTCAACCCATAAGAGTGTGCCTGTAGGTAGGAATGTAGAGGAACTAGCAGAAAAATATATTTTTTGGAACCCCAAATTTATATTTTTATTTTCAGTTTTTGGGAATGGGACTGTAATTGAGATCTATCTATGTAATTTGTTTTTCTATTTTTCAAACTACATAGAGTGCCAGAGAATGAATCAAACTCTCTGTCAAGAAAATTCAGCAAGTTTGGATCCATAGGTTACAAACATCGGTACAGGTAAATTTATTTCATTGTTTTAACTCCAGTTTATTCCTTCTTCATTCCTTCTTTTATCCTGTTCAATGAAAAAGAAAAACCCCACCCAGACTGTGAGTCAGAGCAGTTCTGACAAAGCATGAATCAGGGTCATTTTAACAGACTCCCTTTGGGAATCTGACAGTTTGTGAGTAAATGTGGGTTCTCCAGATCCCCAGAGTTGGCTTGTGCCTGCTGTAACCCATAGTGAAAGTGTGAGCAGCCTTGGCAATGCTTTAAGTCAAAATCTTCTTGGAAGTTGTGAAATTATGTTCATGTCCTAAAAGGTTTTCCTGAAACCTGGGAAATACCAGGACAAGGAGAATGTTGCTCCCACCTTTCTTCTGGAAATTAGCAAAGGATTGGTGCAAGGAAGTGTATGAAGTCTGTAATTGTGATGTCCCTCTTTACAGCTGCAAGGGCTCTCAATCCTAATGGTTGTATTTAATCCTATAAGCACTACTGCTGATGCGGTGCTGTTGATTCAGTAATAAAAGTGAGGGCAGGCCTGAAAGGAGGTGTGGCTGTCTTTTTTAACTGGAATTGCTGGGAAGCTGGGGTAAGCATTCAAGGCTGCAAGCTCTAGAAGATGCAGTAACTTCAGACAAAGGGTATATAGGGAGGACTTGGTCTCAATTTTAGTCGGAGTTGGCAGGGAGAGTAGATTTAAGATCTAGCTGCTGTGTCAGAAAGGACTAGCAGATAAAGGATGTAGTTTAAATTGTAAGATGTCAGAAGCCCAGCAGTTTTTACTGAGTTTTACTGAGACTTTATATTTTTAAGTCTGTTCTCCTCAGTCAGAATTCACCCTTGGATGTAAGATCTCATTTGCAAGATGGGTGTTGCCTGGAGAGATGACTATACAAGTTCTGTGTCTGAGCTCATGTGACTGAGTCTGGATTGTGTCCAGCAAGGATCACTGGTGTGTTTCTGTCCCATCTTCTCTCTTCTTCAGAGTATTTCATGGTAGTTAAGATTACTTGGGTTACCATGTTATCTGGCATGATCAACCTCCTCCTTACTGTAGATTGTACTGCCTTTCAGATTTCTAGTTGGATCCAGAGCCACATTATCCCATCTGTAAAAACAGATAGGAGTTCTGGATTCCAGATGGAGTACTGTGGATCACAGTTTCCTCTGTTGGGCCATTCTGGCAGATTGGAGCAGGGCACTGGTGCTGGGACAGAGAAGGTTTTGTCCTGACCAGGACATTAAAAGTTTTTAAAAACATACCATGAAGCACTTAACTGCATTTGAGTTATTCCTTGTGGTGGTGTATTTAAGTTCTTTTTTAATCAGTTTCAAGGGTAATATGTGATATGATGTGCCATGTTGGGATGATGGTTGTTACTGACAGCTATGTTTATAATGTTAGTTTTGCCTAGAAAACATGAAAGTATGTATTTTCCTTCTAATATGAATTGTTCTCTATTTTGCTGCAGCGATTCTTGAGAACTCTCCCTGACCTGAGTTGGTATTACAGGAAATGTAGATTGTGATATCTAGTTGCACCCTACTGGTTATGCAGCATTAACAATAAATAGTTCTACTCAATTGGTTATTGACATGTTAACTTTTTTCTTAGAATTCAGAGGAGCAGTAACAGCATTTACACGTGCTTTGCTTATCCTTCAGCTTTGATTGTCTCCCTTCTTTACCTTTGGTCCCTGTTTTAGTAGCAAAAGCAGTGACAGTGTTGTGTATCTGTACACATCTCTAGCTCTTAAATACAGTTGCATTTGACTGTGCATGTGTGGGGACCATTACTATCTTTTTGCTTTTTAATTTTCTGCTTCTCATTAGACATCAAACAGTCAGGAAAGCAATTTCCTTCTCTTAAAATCAGATACTTTAGTTAATGCATGGAGGTGTTAGTGTTCATGGAAGGTCTTATCCGCAGATGTTTTGTTAAAACTGCTTCTGGAATTTGCAAGACTGGCATGCTTGCCAATGAGTGCTTTCTGGCTAACTTAGGAAAAAAGCCCCATTAAACTGGTCAGAAATCAGCATTACTGTGGTGTAATTTTTGATTTTTTTTTCCTTAAATTACTTTACAGATTTTGAGAAGATAAAAATTCTGCAGTGTTGGTTGGGGCTATTGGTGAATATGCAGCCCATATTTAGTGGAGGTATTCGCATAACTCAGAAAATCTACGTATGTGATGCCTGTGTGGTTGCTTGGCACTTGCTAGTAACAATGTGTATTTCCTTCTATGTATTTGAACTGCAGATGTTTAAGCAACTGGAGTTAATAGTATGAATCACTTCTCTTATGTATAAATTTTCATCAGCAAGCATGGAATTTTGGGGAGAAATACAATGCCTGCTTTGCAATTTTGTTATGAACACTACTTTCTACTTAGTTACATGGAAATGAACATTACAATGAGCATAAAGAAATTTATTTAAACTTATTTAACTTGTTCAGAGAAGAATGTTACTATAAATGTGAATCAGCGCTTCCACCTGGTTTATTATCATTCAGGCCTGCGCTAGTGAGACTCCTTTATTACAGCTTGCTTTGCACGCTGTTTTCCATGCTCTTTGGGTTGTCATTGTACATGGCAAAGAAGTAGGCTGACTTGAACTGAGCAATGTTAAGTATGTGTTTTCCTGAGGTGAAAACTTAGAAGATTTCAGAAAGTAATCAAATAACTTAAAATCGCATGTTAGAATATTTGAGGTTACCAAAGGTCACATTGTGTTTTCCTATTCCTAATAAACCAGCAATTTGTTTTAGCTGCTTAACTCCTCTTGAAAATGACAAATATAGAAAAAGTTGGCACAGTCTGTTGATGATTCTGCCAGTACCTGATTCAAAACTAAAGTCAGGGTAGTGCTACTTAGCAGCAGAACCAGAGCTGGGATGAGATGTGAAAAGCTAACAAAACATGCTGCCCAAACCCCATGCATTTTTGGTGGGTGTTTTTTTTTTTTTGGGTAGGGTTGGGTTTGTTTTTTTTTTCAGTCTAAGGATCCTCTGTTTCTTTGGTAACTTTCCAAGTGTTTTCTCATGGTTTCCTTGTGTTTTCAAGCGGCAGAACATCTTTGCAAATGACCAGAGACCCTTCTGTGCAGCTCCCGCGGCCTGACCAATGCTTTGAAAGAAGTCGCAGCAAGACTTACCCCAAAAGAGCACAACAGACAGGTAAGTCCTTCTCTACTGGGCCTGTGCAGAGGTGTCTTCTTTAGTCTTTGGTTCATTTAGTTTTTGAGACGTGACTCAGAACTGCTGCAGTGTCCTTAAGATCCTCTCAGACTGGATTCTCTCATTTGCCTTAGGTCAGTCTTTATACCTGGCATTAGCTGGATCTACAAACTCCAACTTTGTGGATAAAAGAGATGGCATGGATCAAACATACATAAAACCCATTTCTGTAGGTCTAATGCAAAGCATGAAAGGGACGTTTGAAAACAGGCAGTGAGAACTTGTTCTTTCGAGCAGTCCTTTTCTCTCTCTAAAGAATTTTATACCTTGGTTGGTATTCCATTTTTTCACCTGCTTGACCCAAGACGTCTGTCTCATACATCCTCTTCCCAGTTCAAGGGTAATATCCCTTTATTTTGATAATAAATGGAACAAAAGTTAGTGAGATGCCCTCTGCAATTTTAACATGCTTTAGATGTGTGAGCTGCAAACCTATTCTACATGCTGAAGATGCTTGGGAATGCAGCTTCAAGGGAAGCTGGAAGTTTTTACAGGTGTTAGAAGAAACATGCAAGACTAAACACAGGTCACAGGAGTCACACCCAGAATAATGGGTGCTTCCTGAAATATAGTAATAGAGGCAAAAAGCTTTACTAAAGTTAAGCTCCAGTTCTATACATGACTGTGTGTGTGTGCTTAGCTTCATCTGTGACAGCAGTCACATGGATTTCAGTTGAAGTTATGCATGGAGTTAAGTGTATATGTGGTGTGTTAACAATTGGAGAAAAAACTTGTCTGGCCTTTAAAATGTAAACAAGTGTCTCTTTCTCATGAGCTTATACGTCATTATAAACTTCTGAGGGTCACCATTTTAAAAAGAGAGCAGATTTATATATATGTGGAAACTTGCCATGTTTATTCTGGATGCTGTCTAACAGAGTTAGTTTAGTTTAGTTTCGTTTCTTCCGTGTTGTTGCCAGTAATGGGACTAGCCACAGCGGTGGTTTAGGGGGCACGTACATGAACCAGAAGCTACAAAACCATGGCTGCAGCATGTGCAGTCTTCATTGCCTTCGTTGTAAGGTATGTGTGGTTACTACAGCCTCTAACCTCTGGCATCTCATTAAAGTGTTTTTCCTTGCTTCTCTTTGTATGCATGCTCTGATGTTATGAACAATTACATAGTATATGTTTTTATTTTTTTTTTCCCTGTCACCTGAAGGTAGGGGTTACCTATCTTTTGCAGAGCTGAGCAGCTAATATTTATTTCACTGGTCAGTTAAAGTATGCTCAAGTCATTAGGACTGCAGCCACTTGGTGAACTCTGCGTTAAGAGTTGGACTAGATGCCAAAACAATTTCAGTAAAACTATTTGTGCCTTGAGAGAGGGATTGATGGAGATGATACTGTGAACAGAGAAACAGCAGCTTTCTTGTATAAAAGTCACTGCCGTTGACTGATTCCCCTGATAGGATAGACAGTGCAGACAGTTTGGGTTTAACATGACAGATTGTTTTCCTAGAATCCAGATTACAGTGGTTTAAAATGCAGTAACCTCGCTTTTGTCTTTTGCTTAATATGCTTCACATCTCAGGTGTTCCACAGTTAGTGTAAAATCCAGATCAGGAAAGTTCAATGGCTGTGTAACCAATGTTTTTATATTGTTGCTTTTTTTTTTTTTTTTTTTTCCTTTTTTAATTTATTTTGTGTATGTTTAGGTTGGTGTTAAGGTTAGTGTTCAGTTGGAGAAGGGTTTTTTTGTTTTGTTAAGTCTTTGATGTGAGATATGCATAGCTTGTTTTCTTTGCCTATTCTTATGTTTCATTTCCACTGAGAGGAAATTACAGTTGCATTTTGTTCTGGTTGCAAATTGTAAACTCAGTGCTGGAACAGGATGTCTCATTATTCTGTTTCACCCTCTTAGGGCAGGACTGGTAATGTTCAGCTTTTGCAACAATGTGTTGTGTGAAGGCGTTCATTATTTTGGCTGAATTCTGCATGTGAAAAGCTGCTTGGGAGTGTCTCTTCTGGGCAAACACTGGTATGACCAGACCTGTTACTGTAGGTATGAGTTTATTCAGTAGTGAAAACCACGTTGCTTAGAGCTTGTTTGGTAGCTGAGGACTTGACTTGTCTTTGCCTTACAGACAGGGTAGTTGTATAAACTAGTGTAAAGTATGTGCTACCATTTTGATTTAAAAGCCAGGTTGAGAACTGGAACAGGTATTAAAATTACAGTTCTGTCTGTATTATAATAGTCCCTTAGCAATCACAGGCAGTCACAGTCCCTGCCCTGACTAACTTACGTATTACCACTAACTTACATATTACCGCAGACCCTGCTTTGCTAACCTCAGTCGTGGTAGCTAGAACCGTTGGTTGGCTCATTCGGAGTCTCAGATCTTTTCCCAGAAAATTTTGAGATGGGGTTTGAAGTTATATTTTAGAATTGGGGTAGTTTTATCTATTTACTTATTGATTTACCTTAAGCTTTACACTTTAAAATTTATTTTAAATCCTAGGTTTTGTAAAAGGATGGATGTTACTGCTTCTGCATTTCATGCATGTGGTGCAAGATGCACAAACCCTTGAGGCTACAGGATTGGAAAATAGTTTGGCAAATAAACGTTATCACAGGGAAGGCAATGCTAGTGTAGGCATATGGAAGTCCATTAATTTTTATATGCTTTTAGTAGCACACAGTGCAGAGCGTGAGCTCTTCTTGCATATTTTCCTTTTGATCATACTATCTACTGCTTTCATGAATAGATTTAAATACAAATAGTACTTTCAGATAACATCAGTGAAATGGCTTTAGTTGATAAACAGGCATGACAATTTAATTAGCTTGCCAGTCTCCTGAGGTTTTGGTCATTTGAGTTTTTGAAAATGTAGTGGTCTATTTAAATTGAATGCACAAATCATCATCAAGATGGCTGTAAAAGGGAATCAAACTGTGTGCATTCACCTTACTGGAAAAGTTCAGTGCAGTGAAATGCTGACAGCAGCAACTAGGAATACTTGCTACAAATGAGGCATTCAAGATTTCTGTCTATCTGCAGTATTTTTGAGAGTCCTATTACCTTGGTATACAACAAAAAGTGGCAAAGTTAGGTTATTGCAATGTGGTTTGTGTTTGGACAGTTTTTCTGGAGTCTCTTCTTTTATATTAGGGATACTGTCTCATACAGAGGTGTATGTTGGTAAACAGTACTGTAATTAGTAAAAGATACACAAAGTGGAACATAGATGAAGACAATTGTTACAGTTTCTTTAAGTGTAGACAGAAATTTCCTAATTAAGCTAGTCATTTGCTCAACAGAATTGTACAGCAACATCTTATTTTTTAAAAAGCAAAGCAAAGGTCATTGTGGGCAGCGATGGAGTCAAACACTGCTAGTATGAGGTTTTGTCTCAGTAGAAACCGATTTTGTATTTCTGTATTTATTTGTATCTCTGCCTTTGTATGTATGTCATTGATATGTTGTCTTTGGTTTTCCCTCAACTAAGTAATGCTAAAATAGTAGAGTGGTAACCAGGGAACTCAGTAGTGAGAAACAGCTGCCCCTGTTCTAAGGATTTAGTGATGCTGGCTGCTCCAAAAGCTGAGGTGTTGCGTATAGGCTCTGCAGCACCAGACTTTATGCAGAGTTCAAGGGAATTGCAAAAGCATCACAGATCTTCTGCACTCAGGTGGACTGACGCTGCACAACCCTGCATCACCTGGCACCCAGAGGTGACTTGGTGTTGCAGAATGGTAATACTGTTGCGCGACATAGCAGAGGGGCAGTTTTGAAGCAGTTTTGTAGCACTTGACTCTTAGCTCTTTTTCTGGTAGTTGTTTCATATATAGTTGATAGTTGTGACATATTTTGGGGTATGAGTTCTTATTGCTCCATCAAGTTATGAGCACTCTGATGACCTCAAAATTGGAAGCTACCTCATTTGCGTAGTACTAGGTGGAGTACTGAAATTATTTCCTTTGTTTGAAAATGTTGTAATTTTGATGGTTTCATTACTTCTGCAGACTAAGTTATTACAGTGTATTATTTTATCTTATGTATTTGATGGCCTAGGAACTAAATGCATCTCTATGCAAAACAGTATAGTCAGAACCCATGAGATATCCTTGTGGTTCAACATTTTAACCTACTGCATTTTCATTTCAGTACCTTCCTAACCTAAAGGTGGGAATGTCATCTTTATTTATTTGTGGTTTTGACTACTGGCATCCTTCTCTTTCTAGAGGTCAGAGGAAGAGTTTTTGTATAGTCTTCTATGGCCTTAATGAATATTGGTGATTCTTTTTCTGATCATTTTCTGATCCACATTAATTGAAGAAAGTTTTTCATTCAGTAATTCTGAATTTATTTCCAAGCAGGCCCTAGTGGCAGTGTAGCAATTGCTTCATTCCTGAAAAAAGAAAATAACAGTTCTTCAGTGAGTCTGGAGAATTGGTTGTATCTCACTGTGTTAAATAGAGGATTCAATGAGAATGCCAAAACTTTCCTTTCCTTTCTGTCTGAGAATCTGTGCCCATTCTGCATTTCCTTCTTCAGAATATTCCACATTCTTGCTAATGCTTATGCTTTTATATACAACAAAAAGTGCTTTGAAGGAGCAAATACTGTAGAAGACAAGATCCAAGCTGGTTTCCTCCTGTGCCAAGCATTAGTCTGAAAAACTTAAATAGGGAAAGGAGTGAACTACATAATGAAAAGCAGTACGGTCAGGCAACTAAAGAGCTCAGCTGAGTTGCTTAAACAAAGGTGACAAAGGCCACTTGAGACCCTCTGAGGCATATGAGGCATCTGCAGAAGAATGGCAGATTTAACCTGCAGGAAAGGCAATTTTTGGCCAGACAAGATGCCTTAGGATATCTCAAGTATTTGTGCTGAAGCAGAGAAGAGTCCAGAGACTTTACATGTCAAATGGTTTATATGGAAAGTTGAGGGAGATTGTGGAGATCTTTCTCTGAGATTGTAGAGAAAGCTTACAATGCAAAATCTCATCACAATTTAATATGTTAAGATGTTTTAGCCAAACAAAAAGGCTTTGAGTTTATACCACTATATTAACAACACTATGATGTTGCTTGCTAGTCCGAGATAACATGATATTTCCTCGTTAGCAGTCTCACAGGCTTCATTCAATCTGTTTGATTATCTTCATGAAGATGCTCAGAATATATTGTGTTCAGAGCTGATACACATCATCGTAGTGTTGCTTTGTTGTTTTACTTAGCAGTTGTTTCTGGAGGTGGTAAAAATTTTGTAAGAAATTACTGAAATTGCTAGTTACATGGAAAGAGAATATGTGATCTGAAGAAAAACTACACAGTAATATTAACATAACACCATGGAAACTAAAATCAAAGTGCCAGTAGGGCAGACTTGTATTGATGATTAATATATTACTATATAACAAGCTGAACAAAGCAGATTGCTTTTTGTTCATGATACTGAACAAATACCTCTGTAGACCATATTATCATGGACTTTGATTTAAACCCAGTATAAAATACACTGATTCCCTTGACTCTTAGTGCTCCTCAATCATGAATATCCAAATCTGTTTGAAGCCTGTTATATGAGGGCTCAAAAAGAGGGGAAAGTGCACATTCTTGCTGCTTCTTCAGGTTTTCTGTGGTGCAGGTGGGGACTGCAGTGCCAACACTGAGAAAAGTGGAGTCAAAATGGAAAGAGCGTTTTGCACAAAATTGGAAACTAGTCAGGTAACTTTCAAATATTGGCTGAAAGTTTCTGACTCAATGAAAGTGATGTGTAACTCTCGTTGTCAGAGTATTGTTTGTTATTGTCTCTATTTACATTATTAATTTTGTAATCCATTGATTTAGTTAGTATTTTCCTGGTCGTATCTTAGGATATATATGTGTTGTGCTGTGTTTCACTGTGTTGCTACATCAATTTAAAATGGTTTCTTGGAAGAAGCATACTAGTTTTGCTTTACTATCTAATCTAAAAATTGTTATGGAGGCTATAGTTATTGGGGATCCCCAAGCTTTTTCATAGCCTGTATTCTACTCACACTTTTCTTCTTATAGTTGACTAAACAGAGAATTCCTTTCTGGTGGCAATGCATAGACTCATTTTGAGAACAACAGCTTTAAACCCCTTTTTCTTATGTGAAAGAGTAATCAATTCCCCCATGTTAAGCATGTTAAACTGTCTTAGAAGGGTAAGACATAAAACGTTGTTCATAAGTAGTGCATGTACCAGATGTTTCCTGTGTCATTTTATCTCTCATGCTGCACTGTGTTCACTTTGTGATTGTACTGAATAGGGTTGCAACATATTGGCTACAGTACTGTTATGTGTTGGTTTTTTTTTTTTTTCCCAGGATCTAGGAACATGAGCCAGATTACCACAAATGAGGAAGAAGAAGGAACTACCAAAATTATTGCACCTTCTCCAGTGAAAAGGTATGTAGACCAGCAGCTCCCTTCCAGCTTTAAAGACATTGTGTATTGCATTGGATAGAGGAGCACATGTAATAATCATTAGTAACAGTTTATCATGGCCTTAAGTTCAGGATCTGCTGACAAAGGTCAGAGAGTGTTGCCCAGTAATTAATTTCAACAAATCCTGATCTTCTAATGAACCTGGAACAGGGGTTTCAGGTGACAAAGATTTTGGAAAGCCACAAACTGGGGCAAGTTAATGGGAAAGTAAACAGTTTTAAATAGGAAGAAACAGACAATGACCCACTGGCACTGGTCAGCATAGTTGTGTGACCTGCTATGTGCCTCTACCCCAGGAGCCGTGGGCTGGCTGGCAGGGCCCTCAGGTTCTGCCTCTGCGCAGGGCAGGCACTGCCTCAGATAGGTGCAGGGAAGAGCTGGGCGTGGCCCGTCTTTCAGCAGTGCTGTTAATTCTTGGAGTCCATTTGCTATGGTGCTATTAAATCCAAAGCAAAGGTCATGAGTGTTTATGCTGATCCTTGGGAGCAGTGAATTGCCAGCACTCCTCTGAAGTTGCATGGTCTGCTGTGTGTCCTGAGTTCAGCAGTAGCAGTCATTTTTTCTCCTCCTTAGTAGCTGGTACAGTGCTGTGTTTTTGACTTTCGGCCTGGGAGCAGTGCTGATAGCACCGATGTTTTTAGTTGCTGCTCAGTACTGTTTACTCTGACCAAGGACTTTCTGAGTCTCATGCTTTGCCAGGGAGGAGAGGAGGCCAGGAGGAAGCAGAGACAGGACACCTGGCCCAAACTGACCAAAGAGATATTCCATACCAGAGCACGTCATGCCCACTGTATAAACTGGGGCAGTTACCTGGAAGGGTGAGATCACTGCTTGTTGGGCTGGGTATCGGTTGGCTGGTGGTGAGCAGTTGTATTCTCTTCTCTTGTTGTTTCCCTTATCAATATTATTATTGGTCGTAGCAGTAGTGATTTGTGTTATACCTCAGTTACTGGACTGTTCTCATCTCAACCCATGGGAGTTACATTCTTTCTGTTCTCCTCCCTATCCCTCTGGGAGCGGGGGGGAGAAAGTGGGGGAGTGAGATAGCAGCTGTGTGGTTCTGGGTGTTACGGCTTGGCTTAGACCATGACAGTTCTTTTTTGGCACCCAACGTGGGGCATGAAGGGTGGAGGTAACGACAGATCTGACCAGAATGTGTCTAATCGTATTTGTGATAAGCATTCATTGTTTTAGATTAATAGTCACTCATCACAATGCTTTTTTATTGGCTCTCAAAGTTGTTGCTCTTGATCTCAGAGTTTCAGCATGCCGTACCTTACTTACAGCAGGTATCTGCTGTGTTAGTGTTTATCATCTGAAGGCCTTGGGCTAAGGTTCTTGTTTTGCTGTACTTTATGGTAATGACTTGTAAGACAATAGACTCATTGGTCATGAAACTGATCTGGCTTGTGTTCCCAGTGTGGTCACCACCTCTATACTTTGGGAGGTATATAGAAGTGTTTAGCAATTATGCATCTTTTTTCCCCTCCTCGGGTGGGCAACCCATGAAGGAGACATTCCCTTACATTCTTAGCCCCCTCACCAAACCGATTACAGCATCATTTGAGAGTTCTGAAGGTTTTGAATGGCCTTTAGGGATTGTAATGGGGATGACCATATTGGCACTCTTGCAGTGTGTGTGCTACCCGTGACCATTTTGTTTGATCTCAAAAGTTAAGCAGAATCGGGTTTGGGCCTTGTCTAGGGTTAGATGACAATATAGGAGGACCATGAGATTTTCCCCGAGGCTAGACAGTTATGAATGGCAGGGTGTGTGGGATAGTATGAGCAAGTATCTAGGCCAGTGGGCCCCTCCAGTGCTTTGGAATTTCACCACTGAACAAGT
>JANRGW010027079.1:0-21585 GCA_024733675.1 Psilopsiagon aymara | reverse complement strand
TGGAGCACCTCCTGTATGAAGATAGGCTGAGAAAGTTGGGTCTGTTCAGCCTGGAGAAGAGAAGGCTGTGTGGAGACTTCATAGCAGCCTTCCAATATCTGAAAGGGGCCTATAGGGATGCTGGGGAGGGACTCTTCATTAGGAATGCTAGTGACAGGACAAGGGGTAACAGATTAAGACTTAAACAGGGGAAGTTTAGATTGGATATAAGGAAGAAATTCTTTACTGTAAGGGTGGTGAGGCACTGGAATGGCTTGCTGAAGGAAGCTGTGAATACTCCATCCCTGGCCAAGTCCGAGGCTGGGCTGGACAGTGCCTTTTGTGCCATGGTTTAGCGGGAGGTGTCCCTGCCCATGGCAAGGGCGTTGGAGCTGGATGATCTTAAGGTCCTTTCCAACCAGAACTATTCTATGGTTCTAAGATCCTGTATTTTTCATCAGCTTTTTAAATTAAAAGGGAAAAGAATGTAGATCACACTGCCTCATTTTCTACCAATTCCTGCTGAGCAATGTGTGAGAATGCACTCACACTTTGTCAAACCATCCTTTTATTTAGAGCTCTTCCTTGTCAACAAGTATTGAGTCCATAGATCAGATAAAAATGTCGTGCTTCCTCCTCCAGAATGCCTTAAACAAAACAAGTGGGCCTCATCGTGCATACTCTGTCAAGAGACACATGAGACAAACATCTTCAGCTCTCTATCAGAGAAGGGAGAAGTTTCAGGTGCGCCTGTCTGACAATTTTTAGGTATCAAAGTATGCAATAATGTTTTATAATGGCAGTAAATGAGACACTGAGATCACAGTACTCTAAGCCAAATATGAAAATTTATAGGAAATTATTTAAAAACAATCCAATTCCTAATGAACTACATAGAAGCTAGTCACACCTCAGTATCAGATCTTCAGCTTGAGCTGGCTCACCAAATCTACCATTAACTTCCAAAGAATGAGAATTTTACTTCAGCATACGTGTAGTGTGTTCCTGCCCAAATTCAGCATATTCTTGCTCATAGGCTGCATATTCCTTTAAAAAACAAAACAAACCAAAAATTTAAGTTTGAAGAGACCACAACAGAACTATTTCCTCCTTTGAAAAAGAGGGTGAAAATGTTCCTCATCCTCCCTGATCTTCTGAAATGCCAGTCTGTGATTGCTAACTGAAGGATTCAAAAATGCGAGAGCCACAGACCCAGAGATCTGTCTTTTACTTTTCTTCCACAAGCTGTTACAGAAGTTTGCAGTACCCATCTCCTGTTTCATTCCTTTCTTTGTCTGCCAGTGATGATCATTCTGTCATCTCTGCTTCTCTGTCATTAGAAATTACACACTACATTGTGTGCGAAGAACACCATTCCTTAATTAACCTGCAAAACCACTGGACTGTTTTTTTCCTCCCAAACAAAATTCTTCACATCAGCCATGTATTAAATTCAGTATGGTTATTTAAAGCACAGAATAAGGAATACATGCATTACTTCAATTTTGGCCTCCTCTCCCAGGAAATTTTCTCCTTTGTCCCCCCCTTTGCCAATATATTTACTGACAATTCAGTTGGTTTAGTCAACAAATGAATTTTAAGTCTTCCAAATGCTAAGCCCTCTTTATATTCCCTTAGGGTATTAAGACTACCACAAAGTGTGGCAAAGGAAGTGCACATCCCCTGACACTTACCATACATTTAGGCACCAGTCAGACCCGCTGGTATATACAGCAGTGCACCACTGACATCTGCTGGGTGACTTTTCATTCAAGGCAGCCTGGATTTCAGGGCGATCATCCCTGAGGATGATCACAGAGGTCACTGCAGCCACGTGCACAGCACACACCACAGGACTTTGCTCTGCAGTTGTATCGTGCGCACAGCTTGAAGAGTTTGACTCAGTAACTGTGAGGTCTTTGAAGAATTTCCATAAGAAAATACTACTTCCTTTTAGAGCCCACACTTGGTCTACCTGCAGTTTTACTGTTGTACCTGGCTGCCTCCGTCAACATTACTCTGGGAACTCAGCCAGTATTTGCTTCAAGATAAGGCATCCAACCTGCAGTAACACTCCTGGATCACATAAACTGCCTAAAATGCTCTTGATGACAACTCCTACTCTAAAGTGTCTTTACAGAAAGACCTTGCAAGTGATGCTAAAACTTAGGCCATCTTGTTCATACCCCACTGCCTCACATTTATCCAGTTACTACTGGGCAGTCATAGTATTCAGCACACACTTGCAACAAGCAAATGCCTGCAAGATTAAAGACCACTTAATCATAAACTTACTATCAAAACCAGTAAGGAGAAGGGGGGGAAGGGAAGAGAAGACAACATGTTTAGCCAGCCACCACTACACAAAGACCAGCAACATTAACCAGTCGTGGCACTACCATCTAGTGCTTTCTGATGAGGGTAGTTGGCATGGGAAAAAAAACAAAGCAAAACAACCAAACAAAACATCACTGGTCCCATCTATCTAGCATGAGACACAACAGATCAAGTAGCCAACTGAGAGCCCGTAACACTGGGACAAGCTCACTGTCCACAAATGAAATGGCCAAATAGTAAGCTGCTGATACTGAGTTGCAGTTAGCCATCTGAAAGCCGTATCAACCACTTTCCCTCTTCCTGCCTTCCCCAGACTAAAGGTAAGCACAAAATAGACCACCAGGGAAGAGTTATTACATATAATGTCTTCATAAGGCTGCAGTACAAGTTGGACCACAAAAGTATGTATGTTTTTGTCCAGACAAGAGAGATCCAGAGCTGTCAAAATACTTTATCCATAGGTTTGGCAGTATATTAAAGAGGGATAGTTGCACATCTGCTTTTGACACAGTTTTGAAGAGGCACAAAGCAAAGGACTACAGTGTAAGTGCACAGTGGTGCACAAAAGCAAATCAAAATTCTGAGATCTCCTGAAGTTAACATACAAACTGCTTCCTAGCCATGGCACTCTCAGGTTGTTAATTTTGCTTGTTTAGGTTTAGCTTCAAGATGGAAATTCTCACCAAACCCCAAGTAGGCCTACCTAAAACAGAGACCCCCAATTCACATCTTTGCTTCTAACTATGCCAAAACAGCCTGAAACCTGAATCTCACAGAGTCACAGAGTCCAGGGCTGAAAGCTGCCCTGGAAAGTCTGAAGTCCAGCTTATTATACCTGCAGACATACTGCTAACACCAGATTCAGTTAGTCTCGGTTTTGTGCAGCCAAGCCTTGAAAGCCTTCACAGATGGACATTTATACAGCTTCTTGGACAATCTGTTACTTCTATGTTACTTCTGTATATCAGACAAATGTCAACACCATAACTGTTCTCAAAACACTGCCTCTGCAATTACAAAGATCAATCATATCTAAATCATATATTCTAGCTGCCCAGGGGACTGGCTCCCATAGAGGAATGAAGTGAAAAAACATTTCCCTTTGGAATAAGGTGAAAAGACATTTTCCCAGTTGCCCAGAACGGCCAGGCAGAACCTTTTGAGAGACAGAATATATCCCCTTCCAAAGCCTATCAATATATTCTCTAGTTAATTCTGCAAATGAAGCAGTTTCGCCTAGCTAGTTTCTTACAGTTTCCAAGGGGAAGAGTGGAGGAGAGCAAAGGAAAATCGAAAAGATAGAGTCAAGCCCATGATTTAGCACAACCTTGATACATCAAGTGTCAGGCAGTCAATACCAAAACACACTTTGAAGAGAATCATCTAGTTAGAAGTTTTCTTCTCATATGGGATATATAAAACTATCAAGAAAAACTTAAGTCAGGCTTCATTTTGCCCTTGATATGAGTATAGTATTGATACAACACAGAACAAAGACTGGAAGAGAAAGCCACCTTGGGAAAGTATCTAGCCACACATCCGTGGAACATGCCACAGGAAAAGAAGGCAAAGCCTGCATCACTGCACTCTTCATGCTACAAACCCAATCCAGTAAACTGTTCCCCTTTTCATACACACAAAGCGTAAGAGGGCACTAGATCACTAGAAGTAATGTACATTCTAACATCTTTTCTGGAGACTAATCTCCTCCTGAAAAGAGAAAGACAATGAACCTGTGCTACAGGGGAAAGTCTTTCAAAACTCTGGCTATAAAGAGAGTCATAGAGTTTACTTCCTTGGCCTTGTGACCTGCCATATATCAGGCACTCCAAGTTCCACATCCCCATTTACAACAGTACAGAATTCTTAAAGTACTTCACATGGCCAGGGGTAGGTCAGGGAAATGCCACTTCTTCCAGCTCCCACATCTTGTTCAGTTTTCATAGCAACTGTGATTCAACAACATGGAAAAGTAGACATTGCTTAGTTCAATGCTGCACTATGTATCAAGTCCAATAATATTTATGGCTAAATTAATAATTAATGAAGACAGAAAGTATGACATTCTGATCTCAAGACTGCTTGGCTCTAGGTCTCTAAAGGTCCAACATCTTTGAACCATGTAGTGGATCAATTTCTAGTCAGATAAAGGTGACATACAAGTAATTCTCACTGAACAGCCTCACTTTTACTTCAGATTCAGTATCACACACCGAGATCTGCTATGTTGTTTTTTAATAAAATTATCTATAGCTTTATGCATACAATTGTTTGTGATTTTAGATATTAAAAATCAGTCACCTGCTCCTGTGCCCTGGAAGAGACAGAGTTTTGTATCTAAGTAAATACCACATCAAACCAGCATCTACTAGAGCAAAAATCACAAAATACATGTGCAAATATCGAAGTTTTAGTGTCCTCTTCAACCAAACTTTCTTCTGCTGCAAGTTTTTCATTATGTGCGCAAAAACTGTTCTATATAAAACATGAACCAGTTACCTAGGGGGAGAAATACAGCATTTCCACTGGAACTTATGAATCTTTATCAGCGGCATAATTATGTTTACAGCAGTAGCACAGTAACTATTTGAAAAAAGTATACATATTACAAGAATTGTAAAAGTTTTCTTGGGGGCATACACTAAAGCTTTTCTACATCCTTATCTTTTAGAAATATTTTCAGGAATAGGGTATTACTTGCTTTTCTAATTCTCATTATTTTAAAGTTTAGCTATCTTCCACTCAAACCAGAATCACACTGACTCAAAAGACAGCAACTGGATATAAGTTATGTTTTCCAAGGCAGGTTACTACAGTAGGTCAAGTGTAGCATAAAGCTGTTCATCAGTGCTTCTTCAGAACATAAGGTTGTTCCGTTAGAGCAGACACTGGTTAATAATGCCACTGGTACACCCAGTTCAGTCCAATGTGCGGTCATTTCATGTGTCAGGGCACTGACTGGCATGTATCTGTCAACAGGTTGATAGGTGGTAAATCCATCACACCACATTAAGCCTTAGCAAACACACTCTCCCTTTCTTTATCTGGTTTACCAACATCGTGGCCACCCGACACATATTTCCTCTTGTTTCTGTAGATCCAAATCCCATGCTTTAATCTCAAGGTTTTTTACACATTGAAAAGGGTTTTGAATAAATTTACAGATGTATTTCAGATTTTCCACACAGATACATGGAGGCTCTCCTGATGATTGTAGGTCCATTCCAGACTCACTCCAGTCCTCTTGCAGGACTACATACCACTGCTACCTACCTACTGTTCTGAGGGAGTAAAACTCCTTAGGTTAATGAATGCTGAGGAGCTCTGAATTTATATAAAGGGCAATGAGTTACAAGTCAATGTGATAGAAGTCAATGACACAGAATATTTAAGTACCATTTCTGTCAAAGAAGCATCACCTCCTTTTAGAGGTGAATGTTGTTTACTAGTTGAATCTCACTTTTGCTTCGTAAAGGGAAGATACAAATAATCATCTCCACACTTCAGTTTCTCCTTAATATGTAGAGGATCTCCATACATTGAAAGTTCATGGACTGCAGTTTGTGGTGGTACAAAAACTTTTCAATACAAAATCAAAATAACCCACAAAAACCCTAAGCCTAAAAGCCTTCCTTAACGTACTAGCTTTATGAAGGGAAAAAAGAAAGCAAATCTCAGCAAGTCCAGAGAAGTAGCCAACAGCTGCCTTTGTCAGACTGCTCCAACAGGCATTCCCCTGCCACTCTCTCCTGCAAGCCCTCATAGCCTACTCAAGCTCCAGCTCTTACACAAGTACCATATTAGTAACTCAAAGGGATTTACTGCAGGTTGTGTGCCATGAAATCAGTGCAAAGAAGTTCAAATTTGACTGTATTTTGATAGATACAATGATTAAAATACTGGTTGATGAAACTGCATAGTATTTGCATCACAAAACCTGCATTATCCAGAAACTAGGCTTTTTAACTAGGATAGGATCACAGCCAAGATACACAAGTTAACAGTAAGTTAAGAACACCTTATGTAAAAGGCAAAACTTGCCTTGAACTCCTATAGGATAGCAAATGCAGGCACAGGCCAGTACAGACACACTCAAATAGCACTCTTCCCTCTTACACACAACACTTTATGCTTCACTTTTCCAAACTGAAACACTTGGAAGGCTGAAGTCCTAATTTTCCTATTAGAAAAGAAAAAAATAGAAGTGAGTGCTGTCTGTAATGTAGAGTGCAAAATTGCCCCCTCCACAGTGACCCAGAACCTCATCCTTGCTGCCACTATTGCAGTAGTTCTGAAAAAAACAAAAGTGTCTGTCATCTAGGTGGAGCAACAGAAATTGTTGGTTTGACTAACACCTACTTAGAAAGTGAGGTGTGGGGAAATAAAAAGATTTTTGGAAATGGTCTCATGGGCACAAACCAGCTCTACTTCCAGGATCATCCTCAAGAGGGTGAACAGGACCAACGAGATGCTGCCCCTTCTAACATAAGGAGTACAGGCCAAACAAAGCAGTCGAGGAGCCAGTTCAAAACAAACAAAAGCAAATAGCTCTTCACCCAGCCAACAGTAAACCTGCAGAACACAAAGTCCTTTGGCCAGGAGGATGCAAACGGATTCACACAGGTTCAAGGGAAGGTTAAAAGAAATTCTTGGAAGAAATTTAGAGTTACTGAATTATAAACAACTTCGAGGCACTGAAGGTTGGGGAACAGGAGCAGACAGGCAAGACCTGAACTTGCAGCTCTGTCATGCAACAAAAATTTGTGGATTTAGCCATAGTGCCACAAGCAACAGAGAAAAGGGCTGGAGGACTGCTGGTCTGAACCAGTGTGACTATTCTCATGTTGACACCCTAAGATTCGTTCCTTCCAAAGATGACTCCCAGACTTTACTATAACTGATCATCTTTTGCAACTTGTTCTTCTAGGACGCAAAAATACTAGTTAAGAATTAAAAAAATTCTAGTTATAGAACACCCATAACTGTAGCAGGGCTTCTCAACAATCCATAGTAACCTACTTCCACTTTGAAGGAGTCCTTGTCTTTCTACGTACAAACTTTCCTGTTCATGTATTTTAAGCTTACCCTATAGACTAATCATGGTAAATATTGTTTCAAGAATTTGGACTTAAACTCCTAAATCATTAAGAATTAAAGTACTCTTCAGAAGTGTCATTGAGAGATATGGGAACACACTTCTGATCTTAACAGAACCCGGATTTCAAAGTTAAAGCCTTCTTCAGAGATTAAAATCTATGCTCCCTTAAGTAGTAAGAGATGACTGTTTATCCACAATCACAGAAATCCCACAGTTTCATTACAACCCCAGGCATTTCAAGCCAGGTGACCTACCGAATATTTTCCAGTGCACTTGTTAGCTGCTGTTGTGCAACATCATAAAGTTTCACCTTGAAGCCTCCAGCAGCAAACACCATGGCCCAGCTGCGACCGATGAGTCCACTGGAAAGAAAGTATCAGCCATTTAATAAAGAAGCACTTATTTTGAGGAATGAGGTCTTACAAACGTTACAAGAAGGAAAACAGAGCTTGAACTCTTCAGTATCTGATTAAAAGATTGGTTGCATGCTGATAAGAAACAATAGAGAAATATCCTTTGCTAGCTGTGTAGCAGCTTCTCTGAGAGCTAGGAGAAAGAGATAATGGGGAATAAAATATCCAAATAAAACCAAAAGGACAGCAGAATTCAAATAGTAGGAACTACTAAATTACTAAAGAGTAATTCCCTAACAGAGACAAAAGCAGAACTCCATACCAACAGTGGGGGTTTAATAATTACATGCATTTCCTGTCATTTCTGAAATTATTGTATTTGCAGTATTAAACTTCAGCTACCTCTGGCAACTGGAAAGCACAATGCTCACTAGGGCATTGATAAAGGATTAAAAGGGGAGTAAAAGCCAGAGATAAAGCAGTATGGCAGATGAGAGAAGGAAGAGAAAACAGGAACGCGTTCAGCCTTTGGTTTACATATTAAAAAAAGAAAGAACAAAACAGGAAGTTTTAAGAAACAGCAGGAATCAGTGGAAATAACTGGAACAATAAAAAAAAATAGAAAAGGAACCTTGCATTTCGTGTTAAGTGGGCAGTACGTTCTCACTTGATACTTCTCATTTAAAAGAAAAAACACCATCTCACTTTACTAAGCCCAGACCTCAGCAGTTGTCAGGCAAGCTACAGAACAAACATGCTTATGGAAAAGGAAAAGTATTGTTAAGGTTTGTAAGCTACTGTAGCCTCCTAGCTAACAAGTATTTCTCAAATAAAAGTATTTGGATCACTTAAACCTTAACAAGCATATCTGAGCTACCACTGTCTTTATAAATTAGCATCATCTCTCAAATTGCACTTTTAAATTAAGCTTCCCTAAATTGATAAAGTTTGATTAAAAAAATTTCTAAAATTCTATTTCTTTTTAATAATTTTTCTGTTGAGCTACACAGCATACAGAGTAAGTCAATGATACGTGTCAGGCCTGCACTGTTACTTCAGTGTACAGCAACACTGTGACGTAATATTAGTATATCAGACCCCAAGACAGTGCTTTTTGACACTTTGAACATGGTCATTTTGGGTCCAGTGATGAAGTACTAACAATCAGATCTGCTCACACAACTTCAGCAGGTGCTACCAGAAGCAGCTGCTCTGCCTAGAGTGTGATTGTGCCACAGCAGGCACAGCCAGCAAGAGCCAAGCTCTCCCGACCCTTCCCACATTGACAGTGCTCCCCAGCTCCGCTGGTAATAGCCAGCTTTATCACCGTCACATGAGGGCACCGAGATAGGTGTCCCAAGACCTCAACTAGACTTGCTAGTAAACCAAGACCATCCTTCTAAAACCAAGTTACAGTGGTGTGTTGGGGGCTGTTACTGTCTGGCCCATGTTTTCTCTCTCCACCAGATTACTGATCAAATAAAGAACTTCCATTTTAGCTCAAGAAGACAAAACAATGCATTCCCACATAAGTCAGAAACACTGCTGTCAATAAAGTATAGTACAGGAGTGACCAAGAGGAACTCAGGAGTCTTGACAGTTGACAAACAGGATCTTAAAGCTACTCTTGGATTTCTGCACTCCCCTTGCACGTGTACACACAAAACACTGCAATGAGAAAGGACAGCAGTCTTTCAGATCTAAGGATTTACTTTAAGCAGAGATGCTGCGGAAGTTTGTTTGCTGGAGTTTGCTTTGTTTGGTTTTTAAGTGACACAAAGCTGTCAGAGACTTAAGTAAAAGACACTCTTTCCAGTGTGCCAGACGGGCGCATCCCTCCCATGGCTTCCAAACGCCAGCAGGAACCTGCACCTGGCCTCCCCTCCTAGCACTGCTCCCCCGCACCAGCGCTGCTCTCCCCACATGCAACACACACGCCGGATCCCACCGACTGCCCCGAGTTAGCACCTCGCCGCCACACCCGAGGCCTGCAGCGGCCGCGGCAGCGCCCTACTCGCCACGCTGAGGTGGCGAGCCCATCACAGGCAGGCCGGACCTCGCCTGGACGGCGCCCCAGCTCCTTCGCACGTCCCCGGGCATCCGTTCGCAGATCCCCCGGGGGCCAAGAAGGGCTGGCAGCTCCTCCCCGGAGGACTGCACCTACCCGCGGAACGGGAGAGGAAAGGAGAGGCTTTACCTGCCGATGATAGCAACTTGGCCGGGCTCCATGCCTGCAGGTCCGAGAAGCGCGGGGCCGACACGGCAGCACGGCAACCAGCTCTGCCTCACTGCGCGCGCGCCCGCCCCCGCACACGGCTCCCGCCATGTCACAGCCGCCCCCATTGGCTCCTGCTATGAGCGCTCCGATTGGCTGCGCGCCGCGCCGTGCCCCTCAAGGGCCGCTCCTCGAGCCGCCTGGCGGCCTTCACTTTCCTCACGGGAAAGAGCCCGCCCCGGCCGGCCCCGGCTCCACACACATCGGCGGCTCGCAGCCGGGCCGAGCCCCGTCGCAGCCCGGGGTTATCTCCCTCACTGCTCCAGCGCAGCACTTCTCACACTTCGACGTGCCGGGAGCTCTGCTTTCGTTCCGTGTAAGGGCCGGCCCCGAGTGCTCACCCTCCAAGAGGTAGCAGGGAAGGTGCTCACCTGCATGAGCACAGGGACAGAGGGCAGCCTGTTACACCCGCTCTGAGTGGGACAGGTCAAGTTTGCATAAAGACCACGGGTTTACGTGCCGTTAAAATGGATAGACCCCTATTGCCACATAATCAAAGGTGTTCCACTATCCCAATGAAAGTGAAACACCTGGGAAAACTTGGGCCTTGGAATTCAATCACCTTTGTAGATGCAAACACCCTGTCACACTTTGGCCAGAAACAGCACTAGAATACATCAAACACTACTGCTCTCTGGGTTTTGACAGGCACACATGAATTCCAACATAAAGTTCAAATTTCAAACTAATTCCACTTTTCATATTAAGCAAAGCTATCTTATCCTTAAAAATAGCTTCTTCTTGAATGCTGTTTTTTTTTTTTTTTTTTTTTTGCTGTTGCTGTTCCTGGTTTTTGTACAAAAATTCCCTAAAATTAGGCAAAAGTGTGACATTTCAATGACAGTATAATTTTTTGAGCTGCTCTACATCTACTGATCCTGCTGGCATGTTGTGTTACTCACTTTTTCTAATGTTGTGTGGTTCCTACTCATCTGCATATTGCTCTATAATCATGCTGGATATTCCTGAAAAGAGACAAAAGTTAATATTTTAAATGCTTACTTGTTATCAAAAATTGTATTACTGTGCTCTTACTACAGCTGAGAAATACATGGCAAGATTTCTTGTGTTTCTGGCTTTCTGAAAATAATTAAGTTGAAATGAACACATTTGTTCCCAGAATAAATGTTTCATGGTTACTGATGAAATTCAGTAAAGCTTCACTTGTCTATCACCTCTTCTAGTTTCCAAGAAAACCATATAATAAAAGACCTAGCTAGTAACTTTGTACATCCATCCTCCTCACTAGCACTTTGCTAATTTTGACACAGGTGTCAAAAGTCTAAATTCCTAAAGACTCAATGGACAACAGGTGGAAAACCAAACTAGCAATCTCTGTGACTTCCCAACCTTATCACCACCCATGTAACCTGAGATCACCCAGTAACTGGGAAATGTAGGCAGAGCAAAGTGAATGTAACTGGGCTGCAGGACAATTTAAGGAAGTAGGACCAGAGTGTCATGTCAGTACTGCCACCTCTTTAGGCTAGCGTCAAAAGTGTTGTTGTATGATTTTATCACGTAGGAATTTTGTTCCTTTGAAGACTAGTGCAAAATGGCATAACTTGGTACATGTTACAAACACAAAGAGCTTTGTTTAGCCAAAGCATAACTGAAGCAATGAATGAATCCTTACTTCGTGTACTCAAGTTTTTACTTCAAAAAAAAAGTTCCTAGAAAATTAAAGTCTCCTGGGCTTGGAAACATGGTTTTCAGAACAAGTTCACCATCACTCCCATTTGGAAGTACATTTGGAAGAGTCAGTTATTTTAAGTCTTTGATCTCCCTAGATGTGTACTCATACCTTAAGTAATAGGCTATTAGAGACAAAAGCTGTTACAGATAGAGGATTAGAATCAGCAGAATTAAAAGCTCAGTTAAACTGTTCAGGAGGTGTTACTACAGGGCTTTGAAACCTAATCACAGTTGTGATAACAGCAATTACAGGGCCTCTTAAGTCCTGTTGGTGAACAAAACAAGAGGTCTGCAGCAATGAAATCTAAACTGTATTATTATTACCCTTATATTAGTGACAAAGCCACACAACTCTGGGGTAGTTATTTCATTAGAGAATGACAGCAGCCATATTCCCCATTGTGATGAGAGGACACACTAATGAGTCCAAACTGAATAGATCAGAAGTTTACAAGAAGAAAGTAAAATATAAAAAACTAAATTCTCATAAAAACTTCAGGGAAGAAAAAATATATATAAAAAAAGAGCAAAGTTTCATTATTGTGTAACAGCATAAGAGTTGTTAGGCCCAGTACTTGCAGCCTCCATGAATAAGGTAGAATGACTGTCCTCCCTCTTCCACAGCTCTCACAGGAAGGCCACAAGGCACCCAAGCTGAGAAACATCAACAACCTATAACCAACAAAATAGTGAAAGGTCTTGGACTCCATTAGAGAATGAAAAGTAGGGCTTGCACTGGCAGCAAGAGAGGCCCTAGTAGAGCAAATATACACTCACCAGCATATATATTCTTTCTTCTAAGTCCAACAGCAGTAGGAGTAGACTTTTATGTTGAGAACTGCAAAGTTGGTTCCTCCATGGTATTTTTAGTCCTTTTCTATTGAGCATGCTCCTCCACTGCCCCACGTGAGGAGCTGAAATCCTGTACTGGTTGGGGAGAGGAGGTGGGCTTACTGCAGGGGAGGAGCAGGATAGCATAAAAGAGTCATGTGATAAAGGGAAATGGCTAGCATTAATTGTGGGCTACAAGGAGGTGGAATATGAAGGACACATGAATTCCCCCTTACAGAAAATAAAGGAATTGCATGCTTCTAAAAACCACTGTCCACTAGCCTGAGCTTTTGGCATGGGAAGAAAACCGAGGCATAGTTCACAGTTGTAAAGCATTACATCGGTTTAATACATTACTTGCTTACCAGAGCAACCGGAATAGTACATTTCTTTTTGTAATGGACTATGGTACATTGCTACTATGATTTTAATGGTTCAGAAAACATAATGCTTTAAAATGATAGCTTTAATAACTTTATTACTATTCTGTAGAGTTCTATCTAATGGTCTGCATACTGTAATTATTAACTAGTGATTATATTAAAATTGTGCTATAATTAAGACTATAAATTTAGTTTATAGTTTATTTAGGTAGACTTTCACTACTGCAAATGGTCTGATGCAAATGCTACCAATATTGCTAAAATGCTGATTCTTAAAGAAGCTATCTGCAGAAATCAGAAAGTAAACAGTAGTAAAATGGATATTACAAAATCATGATTCAGCAAAACTAGATGAAGTTATATTCTTTAATAGTAAAAACACCTGCTAACAAGATAATTTTGCTTCTGCAAATGTCTTCTAAACCCAAAATACGACATAAACGTTATTCATATGTATTATTTATAATGAGGTTCTTCCATTAATTTTGTTTTCAAATTGTACATAAATTGATTTTTTTACTTGTTTTACTGAATACAGACTATAGATTAAATTGATGTTTAGAGCAGAACTATACTGATCATTTTCTGCCTTTAGCACTGTTCTGAAGTAGTTTTTTAAAAAACTTTCAATATAACTTTATAAAATATTTTGCATAATCATCATTAAAAACCTAACCCTGAAAACATTCTGAAACTTGTACTTAAAACTGCATCAAGAGTAGCTCTAGAAACTTTCTTTTCTAACTTGAATTGTTTTAATGTAATTTATATGTTTAGGCACACCAACTCAAAGATCACAAATATAAAACCAATTTTTAAATCTCCCAAAAGTGACAAAAGGTTTCTTTAAATTACTGTTTCTATCTTAGAAAACATTACTAACTTGGACAACTTTGTGTTAAAAAGTGCTAGAGGTGTGTTTTTAAAAGTACATCAATAACAAGCTAATATATAAATATTGTAATACCCATACTGTTCATACACTTGGTAACAGAGGAAAGTAATATGCAATATGGCTCTGTTGATGAGATAAATAAGCCCAGAGTATCAAGGCTCTAACATAAACCAATCAGCAAAATAATAGAGTTGAAGTTTGAATTTTCAGGTATAGGGGGAGCATGAGGCTTTCATTTTTAAAATCTGAATTGTCTTTAAAATAAACTTAGTAATCGTTAAGTTCAGTTACCTCTCAACTCTTAAATTTTCAACTAAAAAAAAAAAATATTTTGAAAGCTTAAGTATTAAGAAGGCTTTAATTTTAAATGCGTTCTGTATTGCTTTCCCTTCAGTAATTTTTAGAGGTACACTGACATCTGTTAGTTTCTCAGGGACTATTTAAATGCAGCTTCACTGTTTGTGACAGTTGATCTAACAGAAGGGTAACAGTAGAAAATCCTGAACAGTCCAGGATTCAATGCTAGAAAAACACTTTTTAAAGATTGTAATGGGAGAATTACTTTTTCAATTCAGAACATTGTCTAAAACTACCAATTCATGGCTGATCGGGTGAACAGTTCAACTACCAGAGCAAGGGTAAGGTACACACTAACAGAGATTATAACAGGCAGTCAGTGGCCAGTAACCCCTGAACCCAAGTTAGTAGGTCCTGGAACAGTTTGTCTGAGTCCTTATTTGCAGTATTACTGATGGAAAAAAACCCAAGATACACCATGTATTGAAAGGCAAAGTGATTTGTACTGTTTAAGAGTATAGCTTCATGGTCTACTTAATGTGCCATAAGTTTTCACTGCATTTACTGGATCAGATACCTGATTTATTGAAAGGTAACTGCAGAAAAACTTGTTCAGATCTGCAGTTTGCTTCAACTACACAAGCATCTAGCTTGACGCCAGTCAGAGGACTGAGAAGGTGGGAAAATAATGGGACTACTTCATGTAGTGATAGTGCTGGCTTAATCCAACTTAAAATGATCAGGAATTCATAGCATACAACATTGCTTGGGCTGTATATGTTGGGGTTTTGTTTTGTTGTTGGTTTTTTTTGCCAGCTTTGCATTCCAGGTTGCTTTCTGAATTTAGCCAAAACCAGTAAACACATCATATGGGTTTCTCCCTGTAGCATGATCTTGTTAGAAAATGCCTTATAATCACAATCCATGAGTAAGGTCCCACATTGCCACAGAGGATCCTGAGATTATTGGGGTTTGTTAAATCTTCATGCATTAAGGTCTAGTACCAGGAAAACAGGCAGACATACAAACAAAAACCACCTAAAATTTTAGATTGACACAGCCTTTGGAAACAAGTAGAGTCTGATGAGACCCTCATGATGTTGCAAGGACATCAGAAGTAGTAGCTGGACTGAGAGGCCTAAGGAGCCAGGCCAGGGAGTCTTCCTAAGCTCCTGGCCCCTGGTACGCACTCAGGCAGCGTGGGCAACATGCAGCATTGCCAGGGGCTGGACCAGGCACTGGAGTTGACTGTCTCTGGCATCAAAATAGCCCATTATAGTGTTAGCTAGTTATCATTCTCCCAAACAATTCCCAGTATATGGTCAGAGACCACTTCTAACAGCTGATTTGAATGTATATACCCAAGTTCGGAGGGTAAGAAAGTCTGATGAAATGAATGTGGTAAGATTCCAGTGGTGCCTCAGCACCATTTCGTTTACAAGATAGATGCACTATCTCCTTATCATATCTCCATGTCATAGTGCCTTCTTTCCACTGCTCTAGATAATTGGGCTGAACCATCAGAATATGCTAAGCACCAGTATTCCCAAATTGGCAACATTGACAAGATGGGTAGCAGAGCTAGGCCTCTTATCACAGAACTGTACCTGCTGCTCAGGTATATATGAATGTGACATATGATTGTCTGGCGACAGTCAGCAAAATCTACTAATCATAGGCTCAATTACATGTGAGCAGTTGCATGCAAAAAAGGGGGCTAGAAATGTGTATGAATTTCTTATGCTGGACTTTATCAAGTAGCTCACCTGAAATTTTTTCCCACCATAAGTCTGTCATTCTGCAAAATACTTTAATCCAGATATTTCAGGTATAAAGATTCTCATGTCCAAAAGTCTCAAGTCTAAAGTTTCTGTGTGAAAGTGGTTCATGCATGCAACATTAACAGGTTAATGCAAGAAGTGATAATGTCTTAATACTTCTTTACGTTATCTTTGTTTCTCTGGTTGGGAGCCAGAATAGAAGGACCTTTCACTCATATCCTCTGTGCCTTATCTCTTCAGAAAGCACTTTGAGGCTAAAATGGCAGAAGGTCCTGACATTGCATAATGCTTCCAAACCCTGACCATATAAAGGCTGTTCTGATTGACTCTGCACTGTATGTTGTCTTTGCAGCTTCTTTTGCCACTTGCGTAACGCAATAGGGGTAGGTTATAATTGTCTTGTAAAATATTTTCTCTCCCCAAAATGCTGCAGGCATGTTCAGAGATCCCTGCTCAACCTTTCCTGGATCATAGTGTTTTTCTGTGAGCAAATCAGCTGACACTTGTCAGGAGCTCCAAAATATCAACTTAAAGAATGTAATAGAAATGGTTGTAGGAATCATCTTTTTCTAAGATGTTAGGGCCTTTAATTTTTTATTTAGTTTCAGAGACTATGGCATATGGGAAGCTCTACCAACGTTTTTTCATTGAGCTTTTCATTTTCAAGAGTGGATTTCTCAGGTCAGTGGAGAAAATGGTGCGGCTGAGTACCCTGGATGTGAGTGGTGGCTGCGATGAGGTCTCTGCCTGGCGGTGCCGGCTGCTGCCCAAGAGCTGTGCCTAAAATGCAGCCCTACTGCACTCCACAACGCACATGCCAGCAATAACCTGTAGCTTGAAAAACATGCTCTGAAACACACTCAGTTATAGGCCATGTGCTTGAACACAAGGTTTGACAGCTATGGAAGAAGCCATTTACCTTAGGACAGCAGATTTGCTTTACTCACATGATAGCAAATCTATAACCTAAAATACCAATTTTCACCGTAAAATGTCAGCAGGTTTGTTTTACTTTTGGGAAGAGACACAAAGACATTAAAACTAAGATGGGAGAGATTTCCTGAGCTCCTTTTGAGCATGAATTATTCTGTGATTCTGTAATTCTAAATTTCCCATCATAGATAAGTCTAGAATTTCCCCTCTATTTTGAATTTTAATTGCTGCCTATTTAATGTTTCAGCAGCTCATTTATCCTAATAATTTTCCCTTTACAGTCAGTAAATATCCATCTCACAGACTTTCATTTGCACACAGCGAAGCAGCGTTTAGAAGACAAGGGATCTTTTTTCCATTTATGCTTCCCTTGTCCTGTGGACTAGAAGCAAGCAGTCTGATGAGCCTCCCGTCCGTACCAGTAGTTTTGTGTTCCTTAAGAGAAGACGAGGAACGCACATGGAGAAACAAAATTTGTTTGCACATCCATCATGATACCCCTTTTATTCCTCGGCAGAAGGAATCCTTCCTTTGCCGAGAGAACACCCCTCGGAGCAGGGCACGCCCGCAGCGAAAAGGCTTCGGCGGTTGCTCTACGCATGCGCCAACCCCGCGGGTACTCTCGACCTCGACTCTGGGCCGCGCTGCCCTCCGCTGTCCTATGGCCGCTCAGGCGCAGTGCACTACGGGACCGCGTCCTCCGGCGCGCCCCTAGCAACGCGGCCCGGCCGGGCTGGAGGCCTCGTTCGGCGCGGGAGGAGCGGGCCGTGGGCGCCGGGTTGGGGCGGGGGTGTTGGCACCATCGCGTTGAGGCCGTCGCGTTGGTTCACCCAGCCTCTCGCTGCCCTTCCGCCACCCTCGAGAAGGCGGAGCCGCTGTGAGGCATATCGCCGCAGCCCTCCTCTTCCAGCGCCGACTGAGGAAACCCGCGTACTGGAGCGTTTCGGCTTCGTTCCGAGGTGGCACCGCGTAAGCTTAGAGCAGGCCCCGTTCAAGGGGGAAGCTACAGTGGGACCTGTTCGCGGTGGGGTGCGCTGTGCTTCGTCCTGGCTAAGGCTCACTTGCTACAGGGCACATGTTTCATATTCTAGATGAAAACACATGTTCTCTTCTTAAGATTTTAATGGAATTAGGTAGCCAGGCAGAGAGGCCTCGTTAGTGTCCTCAGTGGTGGAAAGACCACAAGGTGGATGCAGCTGTGTTAGTCTGTTTCGTAGCACACTAAAGTATTTGTTAAGGAAGACATTGGAATCCAGGCTCCTTGAATTCTAGTTCTTAAAAACCATTTGAATGGAAATGGGAAAATTATATTAAGAATGTTGTTTATAGAGAATAGCTATGCTTGCTAATGTAAGGACACAGGTGAAAGAAGGAATGAATATCTGAAACTGAAAGAGATGTCTTTCATTAGACTGACTACTGTGGAGCAATAAGAAAGGCAAACTTTAGGATATGAGAGAATTGTCTTAAAACTGAATTATCTGAGAACGTAAAGATATCATTATAAAAGTAATAGTTACTTGTTATGATAATTCAGTTTTAATGATAAATATCTGTAAGACTTTTTTTGTGACAGTGGTATAAATACCTAACAAAATATGATTGTATGAAATGATGCTGTTTAATACTTTGCATAGGTAAATCCTAGTTGTTAGGACTAATCATTACTTATTTTTAATTTCAAAGGCAGCAGTTAAAAAGTGAAATGAAGTTTGTCTCTTTTGAACTTGTGAACCTCATTGCTATTCATATTTCACATTTTAAAAACTTTATATAAAACCACTGAGAGAATACTTTGCATGTTAAATGTTTCACAGAAAAATGATGCAAAATGTGCATCTGGCTCCTGATGCTGATGAAGATGATCTCTATTCTGGCTACAATGATTATAATCCCACGTTTGACACAGAGGTAAAAATATTTGCTGTTTTCCACCTTTCCCATACATAGGATTTTACCTTCTTAATACAAGATAAGGACATGTGGGTATAGTAATATAGAAGTGTACTAACTACTTTGAAGTGAAATTTTCTTTATTTAGCAAAAAATATATAAAGCTTCACAAGTTTTAAATAGTTATTTCTTTGATAGGTTTCCATTTCAACAAAATACCTGTGTACATCTTATAGCAGATCTAGCATGCTGTAATGGTTAGAATTTATGAAGTAAAAAATCTTAGTTATTTGAAGGCCATATTCACATTCAGATACTTTCAATGTGATGTTTCCCAAACAGTGTGCAGCAGCAAGTTTTCTGGCAGGAGACTATTTAACTGGTCAGTATGTCATCAGTCTCTTACTGTCCTGCTGCTGAAGGAGACAACAGTAGAGCAGAGTTCTGCAGGTCTCTGTGCAATCAGTAGAGCTTCTGGGATAAATTAAGGTAACCCTGCTGACCCCTTTCTGGTAACTGCTGGTGTAATGGAATTGGAACATCAGGGGAGTCATTCAGTCCAAACCCACTACCATGCTCAAAGCAGGGTCAGTCTGGCAAGACTTGGCATCTTGTGTGAAATCCCAGTGCCAAATTCAGTGTGACCTGAGCCATGAGATCTCTCAATGGATTTGCATGACAGGCGTTAATATTAAAATAGAGAAATAGTGCTAGTAATAAGCTTTTGGATGGAAATACAATATCATGCTACATTTCATCACTTAAGCTCTGCTTCTTCAGTATGTTTTTATTTTTCAGAGAATAATGAGGTTTCACATTCAATGATCCAAAATACAAAAAAAGCCAAACCAAATAGCATAATCATTTATTGTCAGTAAAACCTGTCATTCAGTTATTTTCAGGTCAAGTATTTTTGGAAGAAGAGTTGTGTTTTTTTACCTATATTCTTTCAATAGCCTCAAGGTTTTGGAATTGTGGCTTTGGCTGTTGGGGGTTTTAAAAGGGTGTATGTTTTTTTTTTTCTAGGATTTAGAAAATGATGTAGCTTTTCAACAGGCAGCAAGAACAAGTCATGGTAGAAGACCCTCTGTAAGTACCTTTTAAAAAACCTTGCAAGAGAGCAGGCCTTCTCTAAAGTGCTAGCTATAATTTTGGCACTGATACAAACTTATTTTGTGAATCTCTTAACTTTTTTTGTCTACTCCTAAGACGAAATACAGGCTTTAGTTACTGATATGAAAAATAAGTAAAAAATTAGCAGAGCATGAATTCTATTAAGTTCAGGAAGTAAGCTAGAGCAAACAAGGAACTTCGGTTAAAAACATGTATTCTTGTTTGATAAAACAGGATAAAACCTTGTTAAAAAGCAAAGCAATACATTCTGAAAGGACTTCATTTAATATTCTATATATAGAATTAGTAGCTCTGACGTACAGTTAAGAGGCTGAGATGCATACTAAACAGTGAGATTTAGAAAACCATGTGTAATTATTCTGGTATTTTTCTTCATATTAATGTAATCTACATTTTTTTTTATTTTCATTTAGCTCTGATTTGATATTTCATCAGTTTTCAAAACCAAATATAAAGTTGGCACCTGCACTTTAGAAGTATATGCTGTATGTCTAAAGGAGAGCTGGAACTGTCTGATTAATATTACTTCTTTGCCAGAATAATCTGTTGGTAAAATGAAAATTCTTTCTATAACAATTGAAGCATTATTTCTATGAATTCACTATCAAAACTATATAGAAAGACTAAAAATTAACATATATGATTGTTAATTGGTGATGTTTCATTGATTGCTTTTTTTCTTCACCCAGGGGACAGCCAAAATTCCTGGCACACCAACTTTAAGACCTTTAGCTACTGGGTTTGGGGTAGGTTTTTGTTCTGTTGTATTCTTAATGACAATGAGGCATTTACCAAAAAGGCCTTGCATAAATTGAGCTCTTTTTATATAAATATTTCTTCCAGTGAACCACATGTATTCATTGATGTTAATTCATTTGCGCTACACTCGTAGAGTTACAAGTTGGTCATTACAAGGCATGGTCACTGATTTTTTTTTTTCTGTTTTCCTCCCAAACCATACTGCAAATCAACTTCTGTACCATGTAAGGCAGTAGATTCCAAGATACTAACCTGATTTTCTTGCAGGAAAATTGTCTGGAAGTAAATGTGAAATTAAGTCTTAAAAAATATGGGCTTTGAAATCATCTCTAGTTTAATCAGGAAAAATTGATTGTATTCTTTGGAGTACTTAATCTATTGTAACTCTTAAATAACTAACTCATTAACCTGGTTTGTTATGGAAATGAAAGTTATACGCTAGTGGTATATCCATTATCCCCTTATCCCAATAGATTTTAAACCTGTTAAACAGTTTCAGTCAAGTTTGAAAAGACAGTGCTCTTAGATTCCTGTAAATTTTATGACAAGAAGGAACATCATATTCCTTTAGATCTCTTATGCAAGTCAGCTGGCTAGCAAATTCAAGAAAACCTGAATTCTGTCACTGAAATACCACTTTTACTCTGTACCTTCTGTTACCTGCTCTGGATAGAATCATAGAATAGAATCATAGAACAGTTAGGGTTGGAAAGGACCTTAAGATCATTTAGTTCCAACCCCCCTGCCATGGGCAGGGGCACCTCACACTAAACCATGCAACCCAAGGCTATGTCCAACCTGGCCTTGAACACCACCACGGATGGAGCTTTCACAACTTCCCTGGGCAACCCATTCCAGTACCTTGCCACCCTTACATTAAAGAATTTCTTCCTCATATCCAATCTAAACTTCCCCTGTTTAAGTTTGAACCCATTACCCCTT
>JANRGW010027076.1:17596-28066 GCA_024733675.1 Psilopsiagon aymara | reverse complement strand
ACGGAGCGCGGCGGCAGCAGGGGGCGGGCCCCGCCCGGGGCGGCGGGAACCGCTTCAGCACCACGGACAGGGGCGGGCGGTGTCCGCAGCCGCCCGGGCAGGGAGTGAGGGCGGGTTGAGCGATCCAGCAGCGCTAGGATCGATGTCCCGGCTGTCATAGGGTCTGCTTCACCCAACCAAACGGGGCCACTTTGCACCGCCAAGGAAGGCCTCAATGTGCGGAAAAAGAAATCCTGCGCTCGGTCTGCTTCTCGTGGTCATAACGCCATGAGCAGTAGGCGCTCCCACCTCAGGAATAAAGCAGTCTGGATTTTCAGACCGGCTCCTGCTGAGCTCCAGCCGATTTGCACAGTGTCCTGCTAGCTTCAGTTGTGTGATAAGCTCTTCTTCATGAACAAATTCACACTGAAACCCTGTTTTAAATTATTCTATCAATTCAAACCTTAATAATTCCCATGAGTTAATGGAAATGATAGTGTCTGTATAAAATATGAAAATACTTTACTATTGATATGTCATAGAACCATAGAATCATAGAATAGTTAGGGTTGGAAAGGACCTTAAGATCATCTAGTTCCAACCCCCTGCCATGGGCGGGACATAATTGTTTCTAGAGAACATAAACATAGAAGTCATCTATTCTGCTTCTCCCATGTAAATATCTTCCCCACTGGTGTCCCAGAAGTTGGCTGGGTGACATCCCAGCCGTGCCTCCTAGTCTGAATTTTATCACATACAAAGGCTGGAACATGCACTTTCACTTACAATCTCCCTTCAGTATGGCACCAATAGGCGGTGACAAGAGGCTGTCCCTGGTGGTGAAGTGGGAGAGGCAGTGGGGCAGAGACAGAGGGAGGGTCACCTCTGACTGAGACTTTCTCTTCTGTAGTTCAGAATATTTCCAAGCCTGGGAAGACGCAACAGCAGGATAAAAGCACATGCACATTTAGGCCGGATGCGAGAAGGTTCCTACCAACGACGGGACTGTTGTTCAGGAGCAGCCTCCAAAGAGAAGGGCCCAGTCAGTATTACGGCAGAACTCAACCAGCTTCTGAGCGGCTGCTTTGAAACCTGGGGACAGGCTTGGCCTCTCACACTTCTGTGGCTGTCTGTACTTTACAACTCATCAGCTATGACCCTACTTGCTACAGTACCTGTGGCTCATGCACTCATGTAGGGTTTTCCTGTAAGTGTTTATTTCACGGTAAATGTTTCATTTGTGACTGAGACTTCCCCACGTTTCCTTCAAAGCAAGATTTAAAATTCTTTGTTATGTGTGGTGAATATGCTGCTCCCAGCTCTCAGGCTCAGAGGTAGGAATTATAACTTGGATCTTCAAATATTTACCAAAAAGAGAAAATAAAACATCTGAGGCTTCAGATAAGTAAAAAAGCGTTCACTGCTGGGAGTTATGCACTCATACAGCAAAATAATAAAAAATAGGCTCAGTGATTAAAAACTTACTACCATTTAATTACTTACAAGTAAGTGACCTCTACTGCATCTATTAAAAAACCCAACCAACCAACAACAACAAACCCTAAACCAACTAAACCAAAATCAACTAACCAACCAAACCCCAAAATCAAACCAGGGTTTGCTTGAGGGCCCAAAGCATCACCATTCCAGAGGTGCAGTCTAGTTTCCCCCAAGTTGTGCTGAACATTATCCAAACCAGCTTCAGACAGTGTCTGTCCCCCACACCCTGAGTGCCATAGAAGGAAGTCATGCCTGCTATGGAAGGCTGACAATCAGGCCTTCAGGTTACTCGCACAGAGAAGGTGTTAGCTCTGGCCATATATTAACCCACCAACTTCAGCTATTAAAAAAACTCAGCAAAACAGACAGTTTTTCCACTAACAATTACCAGACATTACAGGATTAATATTACCAGGCTTGTGAATAGTGAAGTTTGTGTGAAGAAGCAAGCTAATTGCACATTCCCATTGTGGTCCAGATTAAACACTCAGATACTCTGAGGTCAAGAATTCATTTTCAGTCTCCAAAACACCTTAACATGTTGCTAAAATAAGCAACACACAGAGCTGTATGCATGTACCAGCATGCAAATCTAACATTTCCAGTGCACAGCCTCCTGTGCCTGGGCACTGAAAGCGTGCAGAGCTGCCCTGGCCATGCCTCCTGCAGCCAAGGAGGCACCCAAAGACTAACAATATTGGTGGTCTGTGAAGCTCAGCCACCAGAAAGTGACTTTGAGAAAATGACACTGTAGTTACAAGTCTGGCCTGCTGCTCTTTTTGTTGTTGAAAGTGCTGCCTTTGGTACACAGTACCAATTCTAGGTAACATTTTTTAAGTTAAAAGCAATTAGCTTCCATCCAAATGCTTTCTTTAAAGAAATTTCAGGATTTATTTTTTTTTAATTAAATGAGAAAAAGAGTAAACCAGATTTTTAATATTAAATAGGCACTTCTTTTAAAACTACCAATCTCTTTTCTATTGTCAAAACCTAAAGAATGGAACATTTCAGTTAGGTGTTCACTCACCCACAGCCCTGCAGATGACAGCAGATCACACTTCCACATTTACTGGTTGTCCTTCTTTCCTGTCCAGTGCAGTCACAGCACAGATTGGGCTGGCACAGAAAAGCATTTGGTTCTGCAGGAAGCAAAGCAAAGGGAAGTCAAGGCTCCATAGACAGCTTTGCAAACAAGGTGCGAGCGTAACCAACAATTTACCTGCACTGGGACTCTGTACTAGGGTACGACTTGCTCCATTAATTTCAGGGCACCTTCATTCACCAAACAAAGCCCTACACCTTCTGTGTCAACCTTATTTTCCTGCTTTCCACAACATATAATAAGAGAGGCAGCACCTGACTGCATTGAAGAGCAAACCAATCTAATATTGACAGGCCCATAAACCTCAGTTAGAATTTAAGCATCTGGAACTCAGTTCATCCCACAGTGAATTCCGCCAAGTGTTTCTGGACTTCACAAGAGACAGAAAGGCCCCAAGAGTCTAAGACTAAAGTGTGATCAAACTCAATATCTGTTCAATGCACTCATTGTATCACATCACAAGGACAGAGTTTGTTTTGAGCATGGTGCCTAACAGAAGTCCCCCATGTAATTCTCCTTCCTGATTCTTCCCCCTCCCCCTGTGTATAGCTAGCCTTTTGCAGCATTAGCCACACATATTAAATTGGGATCATACCGAAATACAAAGCTTGGCTATCCATTTAAAAGCATCAGGATTATGACTCTATGCAACAGCAGCTGGTGCTGAGAAGTTAAGAGAATAAATACTGCCAACTCAAGTCCCCCTTTTTTCATCAAAGGAACAAAACACACAAACAAGCAGAAGTCCAGCTGCTTGACAAATGCTTTCTTCTTCAAACCTGTTTTGAGCTGGAGGAAGACAGTAGTGGCAGCTGCTGCCTGGAAAGAGCAATTGCCTTTTTTCCTCTTCTGAATGGAGTTAATGCCTGGCGTATCAGATGGCACATAAATCAGCACATACCCAGACTGCCTCTCACAAGACAAGAGAGTCTGTGCTGCTGTTATACAGCTGCAAATATGCTTCTGACTCTTGCCATATACAGGAGTTGTCACTGCTTACTTCCAAATCACATGAATAGAAACTGCGCTGAGCCCCACAGGAACCTCAGGGCTTTGGTCCTTTTTGGTCCACCCTGTTCTCTTCACATCACTGCTGCTTTGATTTTGGGAGATAATAACCGCTGCCTTACCCCAGGCCAGCATGGCTTGACTGTCTCCTCCTGTCAGAAAACCGTTTTGTCACAACCAACCAGTTACATGGTGACAACTGTTGCTATATAGTGGTTGCTGTGCACTCAGAGGATCGCAGCAGCATGCTGGGGATGGGAAGTTGGGGAAGCTCAGCGGGAGCACGGCACTCACTGTGCAGCAAGGCTTCTCATTTATTTGAAGTGGTGGCACAGAGACATCAGCTGGGACATCTCCTGACAGATCATCCATAACAAACCATCTTTGAGCTGACAGGGGCTTTGGAGCCACAGCTGCTCTTGTCATCGCTGGGAGGAATAAAGCTCGACACAGCTGGCTGCAGATTCAGTTCTGACCCTTGCAGCAACAGCAAGAGAGCCTCATCGCCCTCTCTTTGTATTCTTGGAGATGAATCTTCCCTGAATTGATCCTGCTTTGAAGAGATGTGAGGACAAGAAAATAAAATCAGATTTATAATCTCTTTTGATCAAAATTTAATTAGAATCTCTTGTGAGGTGGTTTCAAGGGCAGCAAAGAGGAAACCCTCATCACTGCACATGAGGCACTGCACCCCATCATACAGCGTGTCATTATGCTGCACTCCATATAGCATGTCATTATTCAGATAGAAGACTTCATTATTCTTTCCCATCATTTATAATACCTCTGTTTCTGAACTGTTTTCTGCACATCTCAAGGGAAGCAATTAAAACTAACACGGAAATAGTGAAAAGTGCCAGACATTTTGGAAAACTTCTCCTCTCCTCTTAGAAACAGTTTATTGCCTGCATGCACAGACACACATAAATTAATAGTATGAACCTCTGGGTACTGTTAGATCTAATTAGAAACATGCAGGATCACCAGGGTCTTATTCTGTGCTTGGGAATCTCCTATCTCCAGCCAGTCATTTCTGGTGTGAATCACAGAGTTGAATACTCACTTATAAATAGCATGCGACATTTTTTTTCAAAGTAATAGAAAAACATCAATTGTATAGGTTTTGCAGCATGTGTTTGCAGCCCATTAGAGTGAATTAGCTCTTGCTTGCACAAACCAACAAGTGTGTCTCCTGCTCTAGCCATTTAGGACTACAGCTAATTTGCAGGATTTGGGCATATTTCTAAGCTCCTGGGCCTGGGCATATGTCTGGCTAAATCATGAACCAAGACCTTGGCAAATACTGACCTACACCTCCAGAGCAAATTTGCCTTCGGTCATTGCATGTTTCACACACATACCTCTTCATCTATCCAGATGCATTTAACTAAAGCAGCCTTGATTGGAGCACTACACAAGATGGAGAATCCACTTCTTTGAGCTTGTTTCAGTGTTAAAAATTTTCATCATTACATGCATCCTGCTTCTTTCAGTAATTTTCTTCAGCCCCCAGTCATTAGTGCTTGTTGTGTCTTTCCCTACTAAATTAGAGTGCCTTTTGATACCAGTGTTTTAGTTCACTTAAATTTAACATAGCAAGAATTACTTCATTATGCTCTTTTCTGAAATAAGCTAAACAGACAAATCTCTTACTGTGAGGCATTTTCTTCAGTTATTGAACTTCACAGTTTTTCAACACTGTCCCTTCTTCCAAGATAGTTTAAAAGCCTGGACAGCAGAAGGAGACACAGTATTTTATCAAGTGAAATCAGTTACTTCCACTGCCCTACTTACCAATCTGAGGATTGTACTAGCTGTTTATGCAAGATCTTTAACATAGCACATGGATTTGCCTATCTGCTCTGACCTGTGCCTCCAAATCAGATCTGCAGCTTTCAGAGCTATATTACAAATTTTGAAGGTTATGTCCACATCCCTTGCTCCAAAATGTGGAACTTTGCATTTGCCTGTATTCAAAATGCATTTTGTCTGCAACGTTTCACTGCCTTGTCCTTACTGCTATTTGCCTTTGGCAGCTTTGTGCCATATCCAAATTTGATCAACCACAGTCCTGCATTTGCTTTAGAGTCCCGTTTACTGTCAGAATTAGTACCTGCAAAATCCTCTTAGAAACACTCCACTCAGTGACAAATCCACATTGCAGGCTACTTTGTGAGATCTTGCGTTCATTCATAATCCATTTGAAGCACACCTCATTCACGCTACTTATTGCTAATTTCTGTATTGGAACCCAGGGAGTATTTCATCAAATGTCCTGTGAATGGAATTTTATCTACAAATTGAGGTAATAACCTCAAATAATGTGTCAAAAGACACAGTGGGATAAGATCTCTTTTTTCTTCCTAATAATAACATATAACTTAAGATTACTTTCCCACGGTTTACATCCTTATATTTCACTCTTTAACTGACTCCTATATCATCCTTTTTATCACTGCCTGTTGCTGGGGTCAGCATGGCTGGCCTGCTGCCTCCTCCTTTTCTTCCAGTATTGTTAGCTAAGCATTTTCTGAGGCTCCTGAAATTTCTCAGGCTCTATAAAACCCTTTAGAAACACTGAGCAGTTGCCTGGCGTTCCCTTCAGCCTGCTCTATGCCATTCCTGGTGACAAACTAGCCAAGCCTCAACCTTTTGAAGAAAGTGAAACAAGATGAACTGGCTCAGGGGAATTCTGGTTATTACTGTAAGGCATTAACTGCACTGTCTGAGGAACAAGTTTGCCAGTACATTCAATTTTGCACTTTGATTTACCCATCTATTTTAGCAGAAAGGGAACGAAGGTGTTAAGTGTGCTCAACTCCAGCAATATGTTCTCCAGCAGTTAGTATGTGACACCATCTTGCATTGCTCAAGGTGGCAAAGTACAGCTAGTAGACTCCCACGTTTTTTCTTAAAGTTAGTTAATGTACGTTGTAACTCATGTACTTCGAAGACAGAGTTTTTCTTTGGAGCTAAAATTGCAGAACTGGCTCTGGAGCTTGGCATTTCTTGACACAGCACCTAATGCCTCTCTGTACCTGTTGCCTTCTTGTGGGACAAATGAATTTCTTTAGAAGCATTTTATTTTGGGGCTGTACAGTAAGTTTCAAGCTATAATAGCGTTCCATCCAGTTATTGCTGTCCACAAGAGAGAGCTGAGAATTATTTAAATTACAGCTTTTGGGATCAGTCAGTTTAAACTAAATCCATCTCCTGGGTACCATTCATTGCATCTGTACTATGAGCAATTGGACAGAACACAGCTTGCTTTCTCACATCTCTGAATTGCTCTCAAGACTCCAATTCTTTGATGATTCAAGCTACCTCTCCTCACTGCCTGTGGGTGTACTGCCTGGTTCCTCAGGGAACTACAATGAATACACCTCCTGCTTGCTTGTTCAAATGCTTTGCAATCCTGAGTGATTTCTGTTGCAGCAAAGATCTGTGTTTCACATTTAGTTTATTATTGTGACATACCGTAAGACACTGCTGCAGTTCGAAGTTCCCTGATCTCCTCTGGCTTTCTAAATACTGTATTTGGTCCCTACAGCTACAGTTTGTATATTCATTCATCACTTGCTCCACAGGAAAGTCCCCCTCTCAGTGACTTCGCGCAGCCATGATGAAATAGGGTGAGCTGTCCTGATTTCCTATTCCTGCTTCAGGTGCACCTCAGGAACTGGTGTTTGCTTTGTGGATGTTCCCTCTTCATTTTTGATGCACTGTTATGAAAGCCCTTGCAACCCCACCACACCGTTACCATCACTGATCAATACACCTTGAGGCTTGCTGGTGTGCTCTGGTGCGTGTAGTGTTGTGTTCAAATTGGGGTTTTGTTGGTTTTTTTACCTTTTAATTGGCTTGATGAATACATCAAGGCAAGTAACAGGGTGATGAAAGGGAAGCTATTGGAATGCAACACTGAGGAGCTGAAAGAGTACCTTATTCAATTGCTCAGAGTCAGGCACAGATAACTTGTTATAGGACATCTCTGTATCACTGTGTTAGAAAAGTCTTTGTCAGGAACCTCCTGGGAGGAAAGTCCAGTTAACTTGGTGAGCTTGCTGTATGTAAAGCTCCTGGGAGTAGCATCCAGCTCATGGAATCAATGAACCAAGGTCAGAAAATTTGACTGCTGGTGTCTTTTGAAGAAGCAAAGCTTAATAATGCTTTTTTGACAACACTGGTGTTGTTTGACTTTGTTCAGATCCTACAGCCTTTAGTAGCTTGAAAGTGATGACTAAGCTTCTAGAAGCGGTGCCCTGCCTGTTGGTGACATATTTTTGCACCGTAACATTTAAGCTCTACATATTTGTCAATCAAAATTTGATTAATACAATAAAAAAACACCCACACATTCATTGTTTAAAAGCACAAAGTATTTTCCCTTGATATGCTCATCTACTATGAAACACCTGTACGATTCTATTTCTAACAAAATAATTCATCTCCATGTCTTACAACTCTTCAGTGAAATGATTTTACCCAGTAGTTCTCTTCATCTTCAATTTTTGGTAGACAGAGAGTTGCAGTTTCCAGCTCTTTGCTCAAGCAAAAGCATTACTAATTTGGACATGTGCAATGACTGGGGAGGAAACACCTGATAATAAATATGAAAGGCAGCTGCAGTTGTGATGATTCAAATGCCCACATGGTGTTGAAGATTCTTCTGGGTATCAATTATTCAGCCACAGCTTGCAGGACTGAGCAAAAGAGGTTTGCACTGCAAATTCCAGCCTAACTGTGTACAGTGCAAACCAACACAGCACATGCCCAGACAGCTGGGACTTACTTCATTCTGGAAGAAAGACTAATAGAAGAAACTTCCTGGCACTGAGTATTGCCCATCCCAGGATTTCATGCCATCTGATGTGACATCTGATGTGATACCTGGTGAAATCACCAGTACTTGAAACTACACCTGCATAAGACTTTTATCTCCCAACTTTCCCTCACCTAGCAGTGGTAACATCACAAAAGACAAACAGGCTTGTTTCAGCTCCACTAACATCAGCCTTAAGGGAGCATTTGACTTCATGGATGCCTGTGACTCCTGTCCAGGCTTGTGTTCCAATCATCTGGTACAAAATTGCTGCAGCCAAGACTAAACACAAGAATAGTTATGTCTTCAGGGGCAATTGTGGCTGATTTGTACCCACCACTAGAGGCACAGACTGCATGCAAACAAGTCTATCAGCTTTTCATAAGAGAATTTAAGAAGTCTTGAGTTTTTTTCAAGTCACCGATCAGCCCAGGGCAATTCATGACATGGAGAATTTATCACACAAACCTACTCTCTTCTGCCACAAATCTGATAAGGCCCGAGTTGCTGATGGGACAAAAATAACCTTTCTCCATTGCTACACGATACTGTTCTTGAAATGTACTTTGCATCCTCTCTTGCATCCCTCTACACCTTTTTTTGCCATCTTTTGGAAATATCCAATGTTACATAAATCTTGTTAGCTTCTGAATCATTTGGATAGCGATAATGACCTGGTGATGTCAGTGCTAATTAACACTGTTCATTCATTGGTTTAAATTCATTCTGTGGTAACAGAGACAATGATGATCTCAGCAGGAGTCACACTTGTAACCCATCCAATGCCACCAGTGCCTGGGTAATAGACAGGAACTCCTTTGTGTTGCAGAACAGCTAATGTTTTTCCTAAGAAATTCCTGCAACATCCTTTCCTAAGCATTTATCAACTCCATTCTTTCTGCTGATACTTGAAAATATTTTATATTTCTACTTGAACATCCGGTAATAATGTTTCTATGAAGGTGAATCACGTCTAAAACGATTTCTCCTGATATCATTATGTGCTTCTCACCTAACTTTACATACTTCAGTAGGTTATCAACAACATCAGAGAGGAAATTGGCCAAGCAGTTAACAGACTGACAGCAGCCACCTTGTTAGCACTGACTGCATTTATCTCATGCCCTCAAACTTTCAAACAAAGCTTCATCAGCCACCAGACATTTTAAAGCCATATGTACTTAGAGGTCTTCATGAGTTACCTTGAAATTAATCACTCAAACCATGGCTGTCAGTAGTTTTGCAGGATTACCAACTCATTCATATAATTACACTCTAATGACTATTTTGAGAACAAATTCCATTGTACATCCTGTTCTTTCAATCTTTTCAGCTGATTACTTCTCAATTGCCTGCTACACTAAGAATCTTCCAACAGAACATAACGATCCAATTTAAAGGCACTTGACGTCATCAGTTGTCCAGTTGTCCGTAAAACTCTACTCAAAACCATTTGAACATCTGTTGTTTTGATGAAATTGGTCTGAACTTTGTCTCTTGTAGTCAGTAATCTACACATAGTACATTAATGCAACAACAATCAACTCTGAGAACATGATAAATATTGCTTTAATTTCATGAATTCCATGTTTGGTCTTTCAGACCCGGCCTCCACCTTAGGACACATCTTGTATCTTTTCTTCATTGGCATGCTTATAACTTTCAGAGATGCAAGCAATCTTGCTATGAGCTTGTTTGCTTTCGGATAAAGAAAGATGTTTTCCTAATGTATGTGAATTGCCCTGAGGATGTAAATTGTTATTATTATGCAACGTTTTCCATTTCAGAATGTTTAAATGTTAGGTCATCATTCTCACCACCTATCATTTCATTTTGATTCTCTTCACATTTAATATTCATGTAGTAAAAATTTCCACCAAATATATAAAAAAAGACCACTATCTTTATAGCAATGATGGCAAGGATGACTGTCACTGTAGATTTTGCACTGATATACCTGAACGCAAGTGACTTATGCATCATCAGCTCGTAAGTTTTTTTGTCCTTCTTCTGAAGCAGGGTACGTTCTGTCTCCTATGCTGCTGATCCTCTCCCCCAC
>JANRGW010027076.1:0-17503 GCA_024733675.1 Psilopsiagon aymara | reverse complement strand
AGCTTTTCCATCATGCACATTCTGCAGTACTTGTGATGATACGCAGTCCGTGCCATTTTACTCTCTACTCGAGTTTTCCATGATCTCCAGAAGTGAAACCTAATTGTGGATTCTGGCAGCTCTCCAAATGATGCTCTCTAAACTTACGGCCTGAGGGATACTTCAACAGCATCTGGAACTTCTGAAGTTCATAGCAGAACTTCCAGTGCAAATGATATATATGCCAAGTTTTTTGGGAAGATGTCCACTCTTTGTTTCACACTCTCTGATATGTTCTGTTGATCAGACACAGTACAGATCTGCTAAAGCCTGTATAATATTTAAACTGCAGACAATATGGTAAGTATCATATAAATAGGCATACTAGCAGTGGATTTATGGACAATACTGGAATCCTGGTTTATACAAATAAAGCTTGTGAAAATTAATGTTTGCTACCTCAGACTGTACTAATTAATCTTCAGGTATGTTCATAGATTGGATGAAAACAAGGATGCTTCCCTCGCTAGAAAGCACCATCAAATGAGAGACAGAAGTCACTTAGAAGTCAAATCAGTTACGTGACTTCTGAAGTTGAGACTGCATTTGGTTGCCTCCACATAAGGCAATTAGAAGACTCACTGATGTTTAAATCATTTTTATTTTCTTCCCTTTCCTATAACCACCCCATACAGACTCTTCTCTAAACCAAACATCCTTTCAGATTACAAAAAATTACAAAAGTCCTAAAGGGATTTAAAAGGAAAAGGAATAAATTAATCTCATCAAAACTGTGCAACAAAGGGAACAAAGATACTCTTGTTTTAAGACAGGACTATCACCACATAGTACAATGAGAAAGAAGGAGAACAAAGAAATGTTACTTACTGCAGTTCAAATCTAAGTTTCCTCCTTATCCATGGGGAAGTGAGAAATGGAAGACAATATGGAACAGCTGGAAAGGATAAAAATACCAGGAGAGGCAACAAAGCAAAACATTCCCCCGGATGAACAAGTTTCCCTTTGATCAAACAGCAACAGCAAAAAAAGATTTGAAATGTGTCTGTTTTAAAAAGAACACAAAATGAGAATATGCAATAGACAGTGATAAAGGATGAGGAGCAAGATGAAAGGTCTGAGACAAATCTCAGTTGGTATGAAGTGCTCCAGGGTTTTTTCCTAGTTTTGTACAACTCCCTCACAACCAGGCAATTACACAGCTCCTGAACCTATCCCGTTAAGATGGCAATGAAAGCTGAACCGCTGTTGAAAAAATTAGCAGTAAGTACAGATTGCTGTTTTATTATTGATAGTTACTTTGGCAGCAATGCCAGTAAAAAATGGAATATGCCACTGGGCAGAGAACAACAATAACCTGTCTTGGTGAAAAAAGTCATGATCCAGACAGTATTTATTAAATCATATATAGAAGCTTAATTATACATATAGCTAATGCATTGCCAGTTTCTTTTTAAAAAAACCCCTGCTTAAACATTGTTCCCTCACTGTCTGCACATTTCCTGACCTTTAAACCAGGCAGCATAAATAGAGGGCACTGGGAACAAATAGCCCTTGTGTTCATCTAAATCATAAAAATAAGATAGCACTATTACCAACAACAACCACAGTCATATACAAAAAGAACAAGTAAATGCTGTTAGTCCCTCTGCAGGGCCACATAATGATCATAAGAATACTTCCAGGATACTTGTGCAAAAGCTTACATTTTTGTTTACTGCAGCCCTGAAAACTCATCTAGAGCTAAGGGAGATTTCAGGAACGCTGGTAGACCCCCAAGCACTAGAAGAGGATTTTTCATGGCTGCAGTACACAGCATTCAGACACCAGGTTGGGATGCTTTCCCCTTCTCATCATTCCCAGAGGCTGAAGCTTGTGTCCTGGTGACACCGGCTCACAAACAGAATCCATTTAAACCCAGCATTTTGTCTCCTACAATAGCCATATGTGGATTCCTGAGGAAGAGTGAGAACAGAGCAAATTCATACTGTATTTTCCTTGATACTCTCTCAGCCTCTGAATATTTTCAGCTCAGGGAGCTTTCTGCTCCTTTTGTAGTTTGTTTAGTGTCCCAACAGATCTCTCTTTCACACACTTTTCAGTCTCGCTCGAACTCTTGTAAACTTCTTGTATTGCAGCTTCCTTTGTCAAAGTAGCACTGGCTACTCACCTCTTCGAAGAACTACCTCTTTTTGTTTGATTTCCTGACCCACTATTATTTCACTTTCTTCTTATTTCATAGTTTCTAGTTCTTCTGCAGGAGGAGACAATCAACAGACAATCCCTTCCCACTTTTCCACGTTACTCCTGCTTCGGTGGCTCTCCAGCAATCCCATTAACCTATCTCTTTTCTAGGGTGAAGGTTTCTACCCTTTGCAGTCATTCCTCACGTAGAAGCTGATCTGTGCCTTATGTTGCCCTTCTGTGAATCTTCTTTAGATCTCTAACTTTTCTGAGACAAGGGGACCAGTACCACACAGTATGTGCAGTGCGGTGAATTGCAATTTTATACAGTGAACCTGTATTTTCTGCTTTGCTCTCAATTCTTTTCATGATCATTACCAATATTTTATTTTCCTCTTCTGACTGCTGCTGAGCATCAAAGAAATGTGATGTTTTCAGAGACCTATCAAACTCTCAAGAGGTTTCTCCTGAGTGGTAGAGTTCACTAATGAGACCATTACTGCAAATGTGAAGTTACGACTGTTTTTCTTCCCCACGTGTATCACTTCACATTTCTCTACACTGATTTTCACCTGCTCTTTTATTGCACAGTTTCACAAAGACCTTCACAGAACCACTTTCTGAGATTCTTGACAATTGTCCATTGCATTTATTATTTTGAATAACTTCATATCATCAGCAAACTTTGTACCTCCATGTTCAAACTCTTTTCAAGACCACCCATGAATATGGTGAACAGGTGAGGATCCAGCACAGACCCTTGCAAAACTCTGGGTCCATTATGGGGATCCACACCAGGATTCTCTCATTTGTGCCATAACTAGTATGTTTGTTATGCAAGGTAAGCCACTTCACTACCTTTTCTATTTTCTCAGCCCCCAGAATGCTCATTTTAGTTAAAAAACAGAAAAATGAATGCTGGCCATCACAGCATTTTATTCTGTTGCTAAAGATGACAGGACAGAGGAATCCCTCATGGCAATGTTAAACTTTTCAGTACATGAATGACAAAATGAGAAGTACCACAAACCCCAAAGGTAATTTCCTCAAAAAGGAAAGAAGGCAGAGATGAAGTAGCATAAGAACTGGCTGATATCCAGGCAGATAGGAACGTTATTACCATGAGATCTTTGCTATCCATCCTCCCATATGAACGACACGAAGTATGATGGGCTGGTACATGCATCAGGTTCAGTGGAACTTGTGGAAACAGTCATTAAACAGAGAAAGCATAATGGCATCTGGCTGTTAATTATTCAGGTCTTTCCAGCACAGATTTGGCATCTGCTTTAAAATTATTTAAGGTGCTTGACAAGATGCAGAATGCAACAAAAACAAGTCAGGAATTTTCTAGTCTGCAAAATTTTATTAAGCAACAGCTGGACAACTCTTACAACTCCAAATCATTAAGGAAAAATAGGGCAATCAGTCCATCTCTCAATCATGTAGACAGTAAAGAATCTGGACAAACCACATTTTTATAGGGAAACCAACAAAGCTTTGTAGGCACCTCCTGCAAAATTTATTACACAAAATACATAAAAGGAGAGGCATATCAGGGTAGTTTTTAAGTACAATGGAAACCAAGTATACCATGGTATACTGAGGAGAAAAAAATACCCAAACAAAAAAACAAAACAAAACAAAAATGAGATTCCAAGAAATGTATTTAAAAATTAGGACAGGTATGTTAAAGTACACAAAGCATGTACCAGATTTTCAACAGCTGGAAGAAAACACATGCTGGGCTTGCTGGCTTAAGAACACATGCACCTGCATGACTATATGCTCATCAAATTAATGTCAAAACCCAAAACCAAACAAAAACCAAAACCCACAAAAAAACAAAACAAAAAAAAAAAAACAAACCAAAAACCCCCCCAAAAAAACCAAAAGAAAAAAATCCCAAATCATAGTCAAAGTTATAGTACCAGAATAATGCATTTAGAAACAAATGCAACTCCCCTTCTTTTTCAGGAAACACTACAAGTGCCTTTTCAATCAAATGCATCCCCATGCTATTCCACAACACCATATATTTTATCTACAATAAACAAGGAGACCTTGAACAGACATACCCTTCCCCAAATGCACAACACACAGAAAGAAAAAAGAGCAGTGAATGCAGAAATGGTGAAACAAAAAGCAACCAAAGGCAAAACACGTATCAAGCAAGCAAAAGAACCAAATGGAAAATTAGGAAAGTTGTGAACAAATAGCTTGAAACAACCTAAGTAGGAATTACAAGCCAAGCACTATGCCAATGAAATACTTGAAACTCGGGTGGCTGAACACTGTTCAAAAACGTTTCTCTTTTATTATTACATTAATCTTAATCCATTATTTAAACCATTCACTTGGCCACTAAGATAAACAGGCCACATATAGATAACATTTGTCAGGATTCCGAATTGCTGAATCAGACCCTGTCTTTAAATTTGTAACAGTGTAAACTGGAGGGCAAGCATAAAGAATAAACTGGCAGGCTTTAAAGTTATACCATCTACTTTTATTTTATTGAATGCTCTGGATAGGTAAGTGGTATTTTCATTTCTTTAAGTCTCACATAATCATTTTGGTTTGCTCCTGCAGTCAGCTCTGGATCAGCAAACCTGAGCACTGGCATAGCTCTTCACAACAATTTGCCTTGAAGCACAAATTTCTCATTATAGATCAGTTTGTAAAATCAAAAGTTGAAGAATGAAGTTTTGATTTTCTCAGCAAGAACTGCTTCACTGAATCCTGTTTCATTCTTTTATTTGGTTAATTGCTTTTGTCTTAGAAATCTAATTTTCTAGATGCAGCAGCAATCAAAACGCCCACAGAAATTACCTCCTGATACATCTTCAGAGAGATCAGGCAACATACGAAGCTGAGCCTTTTAATCTTAGAAATTCTCTGCAGGATTTTTTCAGAAGAAAATTAAATAAATACAAAGATAAAGTAATACCCATAGCCCATGGTTCGCAAGTAGTAATTAATTTTATTCCTTGAAGAATGGTGCATGTAAATTCCAGTCCTGCAAAGAGGTGCCTACCTGCAGACTACTTCTGAGAGTAGCAGGACTCTAAACTGGTATTTGCGGATGGAAGATTGTGCTTGCCTTGAAGGTGAAGGGACTAGAGAATGGGAAAATTAATTTACCAGATTTTTTTCCATTTTTGTCAGCAGAATAAGAATATTTGCTCTCTTATGCCCAGAAATCTATTATATCAATCTCTAAATAACATAAACACCTTCCTCTCCTTGATGGAATCCTAGAAACAGGAATATAAAGCAAAAATCTAGCATTCTTCAAGGGAGGTTATACAGAACTGTCAACTGTTGTTGGTTAATGCTTTATAATTTTAAGTGGATACATGGGTCATATAAGTCGTTCCTTTCAATCATACAGTAATGGGAAAATATATTTTGGGTCAGATTCTACTCTCTTTTGTATCCTGGTGTAACCATGTAGTGAGGCTAGAAGTTGGCCCTCTGTTAGCATGCCATGCAAGTGGCTCATGTGTTACTAATCTTCAAGTCAGATTTGTTGGCCTGGAGTGGTTTGGGCTCTCCAGAAATGTGCGGTTTCCAACATGTTGCTCTGGGAAACATTCATAAAAGCTAAAGTAAAGCCAGTGAAAACTTCCTCTGTCTTCTTTCCCTTTTCTCTCAATCAAATCAATTTTTGCATGTGCTGCATTTCTCATATGTGGATTTAACTGTTTCTGACAGCTAATAGGGCACCAACATAACTTAGGATCATAGACATTAGGCTGCAAAAAGCAAATGCACAGAAAATGTCTAAGGCAATGATCAGGCAAGCTCCAAAATCTGGAATTCATGAAAGCACATTACAAAGTCACATCATGGAAAGCCTGGACCTACAGAAAGTCTAGGCTGAAGGCTCATCAAAGATCTTTGATGCCAGTAGACTTTCATGCATCTTCATAAAAACAATGGAACAAAACTGAAGAGAGAAATGTGGAACTGTTTTACTTGTGGTTGCGTCACAGAAAGTTTATTTAACTGATATGAAGCTTTGTGCAGATTTACTGGTACTCAGACAGCCCACGGCACATACCACTGCTACCTCTGGAACTGAGTGCAAAATTATGAATGTAATAATTCATCTTTTTCCTCTTTCACTCCCCTCCTTCTCACAGTTTCTTACCATGTTGCAGAATCGTGATATTCTCGCTGTTTCAAGCTAAAATTTGCCACTCCATACATGATGCACTTCATACCAGACCTCATTTATCAATTTTTAGACTCTACTGGAAGCTCCTGAGTGAATTAAGCTAGAAACAAAAGAGGAAAACAGTGGAGAAGGACAAATTTCTGCAGGTCCCAAAGAAGTTGTCTATACTCTTTGTAATCTACACAGTCCTTCACAGCAAACTCACTGTGTTTAGCTGCCAACAGATATTTTTGCCTGCCTGCATTATGAAATTCTGCACATTATCCAGCAAAAACAGGTCTTCCTATATGCATTTTTAACTTCTTGCAGCAAAACATCCTGCTAGCAAGCAATTACTTACAAAGATGCTTTATAAATATAAATAAGAAAGTGTGTATAACTCACTGATACCTAGTAATAAAATAATCCCTAATCACGTATTACATTATGCAAGATAAATAATTTGTCTTTTGGATATTAACAGGAAATCTGCATTAAATTATCTTAAAAAAACCCACTCAAAAATCCCTAAAAAACCCCAAAACCTAAACAAAAAAACAACAACAAAAAAAAGTAAACTCCCATGACTGTAACAATTATTGCACAACTGAAAAAAAGCTTTGGAAAAAACCATACTTAACTACTGGGAATTACTGTATGTATAAAAGAACTACATATTTCTGAACACTGCTACATTCTTCCTAGAAGAACTCAAGTTATCCACAGGAAACAAGGGATTTGCTAATAGAATAGAAAATGTAATATCTATCTTTTGGCTGAATTCAATAGCAATCTTCAGGATTTAAGTGATTATTTTGGAAGAGGCTTTTAAATTTGTTTCCTATATTGTCTCTCAATGAAAAATAAAACAACTGTGCACCCGGATATTTGCAAAACTTCCATTCCTTTCATTAAAATTCTGTATATTTGACAGTATATATCTCTCTAATATGGTCTATTCCCTATGTCATTAAAATCCTCAATTAAAGGGACTCTGCTAAATTTAAATGATTTTCAAAAAGATAAAGATTATCATATCCTATAGCATTTTTTGACAAGTAAATGGGAAGTATGTTGGGAATTGCACTTATTTTCCAAATTTTTTATAATTATTACTTGTGCTTTGCTGGGGCAGAAACGAGGTCTCTGTCTACACCAAGGCTCCTTGTAAGTGTCATCGAAGGACACAATCATGACGTGGGCCAGTGAAACCAAATTCCTAACTCTACTACTTGTTGTATCAGGTTTCATTTCTCAGTTCTTCATTTGCATAAAACTGCTGGTAACTGGAAAAATTTGGAATGAACCAGGTGAAGAGGAATACTGTTCCCTGGAAATTTAAAGAAACCACATGCACAAGTCCTATTTAGGTTAGATTTTGTTCAGGAAAAAAATCCATTTATGTTGTTTCCAGATATTAACAATTTTGGCTTAAAACTACAGGTGATGCTTCTTTCAGCTGAAGATTTCTAACATGTAACTGAGCGTCCCTTCCCTCAGCAAGCAAGCAAGCCAGAGTATGTTTTTTCCTCTTACAGCGTTCGATGCCCACCTGTTATACTCTAATTAGGGTATGACAGGTTAGCACAGACATTAGGGCAGGTATGAGTCTCATCAGCCAACATTCTTCCTTGTGTACTGACTGGATTCAGTGGACTAAGAATTCAACCTACTGTCTGTACAGTGTGTAACTCAATATAAAGGGCTTAATAGTGTTTCATCCACAAAAATACAGGAGAAACACTTCCACTGATTTTAAAGAGACTGGAGCAAACCCCATTTTAGTTCCTCTGTTACACACACAGTATACACACAGGCACTCAAACTGTTGAATAAATCATGCACTTGAGAAAGAAAACAAATGAGCCCAGACAACTGATGGAAAAATCTGAACTAAAGCAAACAACAATCAGCTAGATGCCAAGGGGAATGCTGTGCCTGACCACTCCTACATGCAAGCAGAAGCTGCTGAGCTTTGGGATAATACAGGCATGGTACCATTTATTTCTCCTCTCCCTCCTTCCTACCTCTGCTTCCTCTCTCTAAGGAAACCATCTTGCAGGTTATTTTTCCTGGACTTACCCTGCTGCACATTACCTGTGGATGATCTGCCTCATTATCGCCCTTGGCAACTCTCTGAAACTCCTTCCTGACTGGCATTACTCCTTGTATGCCGTACAGTTCTAGAAGCCTCAGCAGAGCAGGTGTAAACTCACCGCATGCCGATAACCTCTAATAAAGCAGGGTCTTACGCAGCATGTTATGCTACATGTTCCTCTAGAATGAAACAAATAGAACAGATACCTGCCCTACCATTAGGATTTAAGTAAAGAGAGAAAAGCACACCTATAAATCTTAAGTTATAACAAGTTTTTTAAGGGAGAAGTTAAACCATGGATGAAAGACAAAGCAGCCATTGCCACCTCAACCAACATTAACTTTCTCAGCGTGCCATTCACTTCAAAAGAGTAGTTTCTGAAGGAAATCTGCCGTTACATTCTGTAATCTAATGTCCAAATAATAACATGAATAGTTTTGGAGTCTGTGTGTTACTGGGCAAACTACTTCCATATCAAAATGCAGGTAAGGAAGAAAAGAGAAAGCAAATAAGCATGTGCACAACACACTGACAACACAGAAACTCTTCTGTGCAAGTAACCCTTCTGAAATGCACAACAGGTCTGCATGCCCACCAGAAAGAACCACAGTCGTGCTACTGTTATGAACCCTTCCTTTGTAATACTCCACGTAAACTCTGGCTTCCTGCTGTTAGCTGGACCATTATATTCTCAAACTACAAAGACTAGTCAAGTAGCAAGGTGATAAGAGGGATGATTCCGCCCATTTTTTCCTTCCTCTTACAACTCATTTGTTCTCTAGCCAGCCACGACGTTTCCTGTACTGAAACTACTTTCCTCACAAAATTGCTGCTTGTCATGACTTGTTATGCTTCTGTCTCCCTCCTCTACACTGTTGCAGAACCACTGGGCCTTCTGATCTGCTTTGTTTATGAACTGTAAACATGTTTAAATGAGGAGCATGTACAGGCGTGGCCTCAGAGGTACACCTGCTCACACTGTACCTCTCCCAGCTACCAAATCAGAGAATACTGCTAATCAGTATGAGCAAAGAAGCGGTGCTCATGATTACATCCTCCCCTATTTTCTGTTACCCACTGAAAGATGTTTATCCCCCGATAACAAAAGCAATGCTTGTAATTACTTCTTTCTCTTCTGTCACCTACTGAAAGATGTTTATCCCCAATAACAGCACACAAAACAAGCAGACATTAACTTCTTCAACACAGTGGGGCTTTACATCACCCACTGGTAACAACTGCTTCTCTTCTTAATAATACATCGTTATTTATAAATTAAACATTGACCTACACACGCCTCCTTGGAACCTGTGATGCTCAGTTATTATCAGATATCAAAGAAGAAACACGTGTCTTCAAATATTATAGCTTCTTTTTTATCTTTTTTTTTGCTGCTATCACTGATGTAGTAGTAGTAGTACAAACTGGACCAGAAAAAAAGTTATGTTCCCTGTTTTAAAAAGAACAACATGATATAAGGCAGCCTATCAAAAAGAGCAGTCTTTTTTAATCCCCCTATGAGCTTACATGAGCTACTGTAGCAAACACGGCAGAACCACCACAACAAGCCAAAAGCCACACTTCGCCAAGTAACACTGAATGGCTCTCAACCCTTCGCTCTTTCTGAGACCCAGCACAATGTTCAAAGGAAAAAAAACCAAACACCTGAAAACAAACAAACAAACAGAACAGAAAACAGCCCCCCACCCTCTACCCCATGACTGATTAGAGTTAATGCCCTTCTGTTGGGCACCAAGAGACTTTTCCAGTTTTACTGCCTTCTTCGCTCCCAGGCACCTCTGCACACCTAAAGCAGGCTGCCCTGACATTTTCCGGTTTCTTTCTGAGAAGGTCAACATTTTCCTCTCTCCAGTCTCTGCTTGTTCATTTGAGGCGTTGAGTCACATTAGCCAGAGCAACAGCAAAGGCTTGCACTGCAGAAAATGGATACTGAAAGTCCAAAATATAAGCATTGCCATCAATCCTTCCAAACTGCATCACCTGGGAAGCAGGGGAAGAGGAGAAGGGAAGGAAGGAAAAAGAGAACAAGGTCAAAAAAAGTGATCCACAGGAAAGGAACCAGAGAAGAGTAAAAGCAAAATGTTTTTTCTCCTTTGTACAAACACCTCACCTCCTGACCTAATATGAATGGGGCTACTCACAGAACAAGGTATGAAGCCAAGGAAGAGTAACAACACTGTACTATTGCTCTGTATAGAGTATTTGACTGCAATATTCAACTTTATAAGTCAATTGAGCTTTAAAACATACTAGACTGTATACAGCATTGGTGTAAGTAGATTATAGTCACCAGCTACTCCAGCAGAAGTGAGTTACACCAGCAACATGCTTCATGCAGTAAAATACCATTCTCTCCCTTGGAGAGATCCAATCATCAGCACATCAGGGAAGCAGATTTTGTTTTCAAAGAAGCTTTCAGGGAAGGGGAATAACCAATCTCCTGACTCTAGTACTTCATAGCTCCTAAGTTGCATGTTCTTGGCAGTTCTGTTTGCCTTTGCATAAACTTCATGAGCACATAATTACACCGAGAATGAGGGGCCGTGGGAGCTGTTTGAAATGTAAAGCAAGGCTAGTCAGGTAGTGTTGCTCCACAGGGAATACCTGAAGTCTGGCCTATTATTATTGCTTTTTCATTTGCTTTATGAGAAGCCCATACTGTATTTGCTCTATAATGAAGATCCCTGAGCTAGAACAGAGGCAGTCTGTGCAAGCTGAGTCAAGCTTTGCTCCCCCTCCAACAAAGCCTGCAGCAGGGCGATTTAGCACAGCTGCCCATGGGCATGTATTCACAGACATTTAACCAAAGAAAAAAGGAATATAAATAGCTCTGATGACTGCCTTTTTAACGAGCTGTTGTTACAGATGAACAAAATCGAGAGACTACCACTGGTCAGGCATGTTGGATAATTAAGACATCTAACTCCACATTTAAATCAGAGCGAGTTGAGAGCCTTGATGTCTTTTAATAAATTAAAAGTAACTTAAAGTGACTGGACAATGAAATAAGTAACTTAAAGAGCTGGACAATGAAATAAGTATGTGTCTCCTAAGTCTCAGTGTTCTGATGATTAGTACCACTTAATAGCCCGGGTTTAGTCTAGTAACACCACACATGGCCAAGGTGAGAGCCTAAAATTAAACATGGGGGTTTTTGAACTAGCCACAGACCCTTCCACCCATGGGTGCGTCAGAAGCAGCTCAAGAATGCTTTGCTCTGGGAAGGGTCTAGCATTAAGGACCAGACTCAGAGGCCTGGAAATTTTGGCATGGAGGGAACCTAACTACTCATTCATCACCTCTGCCTTAGCTGTCCTCTGACTGGCTAACTTCTGTGAGCATTGCAGCGTTCACTCAGCTTGCTGCCATCCACAACCACTGACAGCAAACACAGCTACCATTGGGGAGATACGTTGTGTTTACTACAAGACCCACTTCCAGAAGTGAGATACAGTGGGACCTTATTCCCATGTCCAACTGCCGTAAAACCAAACCTGTTTTGTACATTTGCTTTACAACTGAACTTCACCTTCCATTCTGAATCCAGACCTTTGATAGCTGCTTTTTATCAACCACATGACAAAGCTGTTCTTCACAGAGCAGCTCACACAAGCAGGAGGCACTCAGCTGCATGAGAGCCAGAGCTCATTCCTGGCATGGCTTTCCCCCACCCAGTCCCCGTATACCACCCCTCCTACCTGTCGTCCTTCCAGCTCAATCTGGAAGTTTTTTGCTGACTCCTGGGTCACCCGCCCTCCGAAGTCCAGCTGGTAGACTTGTGTTGCTTCATTCCAGAGTGGCTGCTTGTTGGCCATCACATACACAAAGCCCTGGCTCCCCAGCCTCCCATCCTCCTTCTCGCTGGCCTTCCGGCACTTGAATTCATCCAGTTCACTGGCTGTCCTCAAACTCCTTTTGGTTTTCCAACCTTTTTTGCTGCCCTGGCTCTGGTTCATCAGTTCATCCCCACTGATAAAAAGCTCTGGCTCGCTCTCTGAACTGTCCTGAAACTCGTTTGTCTTGTTTAGCTTCTTGGATTTCAGCTGGTCTTTCTGGCTCTTAACCTTTTTCTTCTCCCTCCCCAGCCGAGGGCTGGATATTAGTGAATTGAAGTCAGTCAGCGTCCTTGCCTCTTTTTTGACCTTGCCCTCAGTGATAGCCTGCACATTTCCTTCCTCAGCTCGACTGTCCAAGCGCTTCCGGCTCTTCTTGCCAAATTTATCTGTCCTTTGAGGAACGGGGCTTTCTGTCAAGGAAAGCACTTCCTGGAAGGTGTCTGCCGTCTCCACCATCACCTCTGTGCCCACATGGCCCTGCAGCTCTGCTGGTGGGGGAGACATCACCGGCTTCTCCACCACAAGGAGCGGTTTGGGGGGCAAGGTGCCCTGGGGGTTCTGTACGGGTGGGCAGGTGCTGTAGGAACTCCATGGGTGCAAGGCGATTGGTGGCAGCTGTAAACTAGAGCAGGCGCTACTTCCCGGGTACATGGGTGGCAAAGGGCAATAGGAGAGGTTGGATGGATAACCTGGCTGAAGCACAACTGTGGGCTCCTGTTGTGCAAACTGTGTTGGAGCCAGAGCTTCTTTGGGGGAGCAGGGAGGCTGCATTCCCTGAAGGGGAGGGGCACTGTAGCTTCCTGGGTAAGGTACTCCAACCCCATAACTCGTCTGGAAAGTGGCAGTGGGACTGGTTGGAGATTTGGGGGAAACAAACGGTACTCGAGACATATCCAGATGTTGAGCTTGACCAATGATGAGAGGAGTTGGTTTTAGAGGGTTGGGCACTGAGCTCTGAGATGTCCTTTCCTGAGGAACCCATATCTCTTCACTCACCATAGGGTCCCACTGGTACGGCGGTGGCCGTTTTACACTGAGGGCAGCCTCCGCCAGGGACACAGGCACATGCCGTACTGATTTCTCCACTGGGCAGTGCTGAGATAGGGCCTCATCCTCTGTGAAGGCGGAGTTAATATAATCTGCTCGGTCACGGGAAGTATCAGGTGGGCTCAGCAAGCTGTAGGACGACTGGGAGGCCAGAGGCGAAGTACTGACAGAGTGAGCCATGACAGAGCTGTGCTGGGAGGCACTGCCTGTGCTCAGATCAGACCTCATGCCACCAATACTGGAAGTGCTGCTACTAGTGTTGGCACTAGTGATGCTGCCCACACCACCAGTGCTTGGGTTGCTGCTGCCACTACTGCCGCTGTTGCTGCTGCACTGGCTGCAGGTGTACAAGGCGGTGGGTACTCTTTGCTGGTACTGCGCCGTCACAACGTTGCTCTTGGCTTTTGGGGGAAGTTGCAAGGTGGCTCTCTGACCATCCACCAGCTGAGCCATTTTCAAGGCTGCCTCTCTGCTGTTCCTCCGCAGAGTCGCATGAATGATACTGCTGTCCAGCCTCTGCGTGATGCTTCTGCCCTGGGCCAGCTGGCTGGCGATGTCAGGGTAGGGTGGCGGGTCCCCGGTTGGGATGGAGTAACGCGGGACTGTGAGTCGGTTCAGGGTGGCGCTGGTGCAGGGCTGCTGCATCTTCTTCTCAGCGGCGGTGATACGCAAGGTGGCGGAGCTGCCAGGCCCCGGCAGGGTATACGTGCTCTGTGCGCACAGCATCCTGGTGCGAGGCCGGCACACCTCCTCCACGTTCCCGCTGCTGTCAAACGTGGTTATCCGTTCATACCCCAGTGGTGTCTGGTAGTGCCCTGCCGGGTAGAGGGAGAACTCCCCCTTTTTTAGGCAGAGGTCGAGGGGCGGCTGCGGGGGGCCGGGCGGTGGTGGCAGGGCGGCAGGAGGTGCAGCAGGGATGGTGCCAGGGTAGGGTGGCGGTGGGTTCATCTTGTTCAGCTGCAGCTCCGGAGCGGCCCCGAAGATGACGGCGTCCCCTTCCACCAGCTGTGGCGCTGGCCGTGGGGCCTTGGCCTTGGGCAGGGGCTCGTGCTCACGGTCACCATGGTCCCGCAGGTCGGCCAGAGCGATGGCAGGGGGCACGGGAGGTGGCGGGGCGAGGGCCGGGGGCACAGGGGCAGAGCGGCCCATGTCACCCCCGGCCCCGGCCAGCGGCCCTGCCCCGGGCCCGGGGAAGCGGCCCGGAGGCCCTGGGAATGGCCCCGCCCCCTCACCCCCTGCTTCCGCCGGCGGATTGGCCAGCACATCCAGCTGCACGTTCTGATTGGCCAGCAGCGACTGGACCAGGCCGATGCTCTGGGTGGGCGACATGGCCTGAGCCGAGCTGTGGATGGGGGCGATGGGGATGTTGACGGTGCACGGCGGGCTGCTGGCAGGGGCGCCCGGTGCGCCCGGCACTGCAACGACACACACAGACAGTCACCTGCCACGCCGCGCCACGCCGCGTCCCACCGACCACCCGGGGGACCCCAGCACGCCGTGATGGCAAGGCCTGTGCTGTGCAGTTGCCTGAAGGGATGAGGGGCCACAAGCCCGTGCTGGCTGCAGCGGTTGGGCAACTGGCTGGCTAACAGGCACTAAAACAGTGAATTCACCTCAAGCAGCGTTTCATATATTTTCGTGTTTTCTTCAGCACTTGTGGAAGACATGAGGGCTGCTAAAAAATGTTTAATGGGAAAATTCCATGGCAGCGTTGACATAAAATTTGGAAACTGGAGGTTTCTTTTGCACTTTGTCAATACACTTTACCTTTGACTTTTTAAACTACTTGCTACCTTTACATAACTTGCTTAAGCAACTCTGCTGTATTTGGATGGACTTCTATCAGATCTCCAAGTCAATGGATCAGAGCTTAGTTTGAACAAGTAAACCAGCCTGTCTCCACTGATTCCCACTGCACAATATCTATTTGTAATATAGCTGGTGGTCAACTTCAAAGTAACTTCCTGGGAGTGATGATTCAGAGGTGAAGTTCAGAGCTTGCTTTCAGTCTACAATTCCCACAGACTTTCAGAATCTGAATTACCACTGACTCATCATCTAATTTTAACTACTTCTGCCTAAATCAATAGAAGTTTTGCTGAATCAAGACCCGCTAGTTTTCAGGGAGAGTCTTTTGATAGCAAACACATCAACAAAACAAAGAAGGGATAATCCACTCAGAAACCCATGGCTGCCTCTAGTCCTAGCTCCCTCTTCTCTACCTCTAGCCCTAGGATCACTAACACTGACTTCCTGAATTCCTCTAGAGCTCCTGCTTCCTGATGGTAAGGCACAGGAAAGTCCCTACTGGCCCAGGATGATTCCCTCTGGAGCCATTCAGGTGCCACTGTGCCATGCTGAACTGAGCTTTGGGAGGAAGGTGAAGTGATGATCCTCAAGCCTGCTCTGATCCAACAATAGTTACAGGTTCTGACTTAGACATTTTTTGTCATGAAAAGCAGACAGCAGTCAGGAAAAGTATTATTGAGTATAGTCGGTGACAAAGCAACCAGTAACTCAAAAAGAAGGAAGCTAAAACAAAGAGAGAGAGGAATATAATGGAATGAAATACAGACAGAATTTATAGAAGTTCCTGAAAGAAGATTTGTAAGGAAAGTATGTGAGGAAATAGATGGGAAGCCAGAACAGAAATGTAAGGGAAAGATGTAAGAAAACAGATGGTAAGCCAAAAAGGTTCAAGAAGTGGGGGCTGTAGTCAGGGCAATTTCAGCATAAACACTTGAACTGGCTGCATTCAGAAATGTAAAAAGAAGCAAATGTATATAGGAAAAGTTTTCCACATGTGGTGCTGGGAACAAAGGACGGGGAGCTAAGAAGCAGTTCTGATGATGTTAAGCAAAAGCAAAAGCACAGAGCTATCTCAACTGCTTGCAATTCCTTCTGCAAAACGTGGTGAGAGTGACTGCAACAGAGGCTACCACTGAAAAGCTGGAGCAGGACAGGGAAATGAGGACACTGGAAACAAGTACAGGTGCAGAAGGAAAGATAAGAAGGAACAAAATATAATAATGAGGGCAAACACTAAATAGTATATTAAACTCCCTAATAATCTTGCAGATTCTTTATTAGTTTTTTCCGTATACAACCCACAGAAATTGCAAGCGAGTTGTATCATCAGGTTTATGAGAGGAAAAGAGATTAGGCTCCAGGATCCTAGAGTCATATCCAGGATCATTTACACATGCCAAACTGTGTGCAGACCCCTAATTTGCAAGACCAGATCAGGCAAGAGATCCATTATTCAGGACTCTTCCAGCTGCTGCCCAGTTCCTAATTAATTTCTAATTAAAATTCTAGTCATCTACCTGTGCCCTATAATTACACTGTCAATGGCATTAGTCTTTTATCAGCATCAGTCTGAATGCAGTAGGTGTACAACTAGGTCTGTGGCTAATTTTGATGGTAATTCTGTTCATTCCTTTAGAAGAAGACTGACAGCTAAACATAACTGACCCTAAGGCAGCATGGCTCTGTGCCTGGCTGGCAGGCCATGCTTTCATCTTGATGCCTCAGGTTAGCAATTTATCCACCCGAGCTTGAGGTTTAATTGTTAGCTTGGCTTGAGCAACCCACAATGTTGCTGTCATGGGTTTTAAATGCCTTGTCAAACAAAACCTCATTCGTTGTAGTGCTGCTTAATATCCCACAGTGTTTAAATCCAATGTTATCTGTTATTTTTTTTAATTTCTCCATTTTTTAAATTGATTTGTTTGAATAATCTGCAAGTCAAATCAATTCACTCTCCATTTGCCTTGCCAAATCTTTACAGACTTCATTAAGAGTACCTTACTATGAACAATCTATTCCCAAGAGCAGCTCTGTACTAGTGGTTTTTTTATACCTAACATGTAATCATTATTTACATTGTAATATTTTTTCCCTATTAGTATATGACACTTTTTTACTTTAGATGCAGGCTTTAAGAAAGCATATCCCCAAAAAGTTTCTGGAGACTTAGGGAGCCTCCACTTGTTAAGTCACAAATCAATTTTCAGAAAAAAGTAGAAAGAAAAGTGGACAAGAAGAGGAAGGCTGTTACTGAGGCCAGAGAGGGATGATTAGCCAGGGAACTACAGAGCAGTCAGCCTCACCTCTGTGCCTGGCAAAATCTTGGAGCAGATTCTCCTGGAAGGCATG